>JZKD02S2442289.1:0-13415 GCA_000966675.3 Picea glauca
ACCCTCTAGGGGAAGAAAACCCAGCAAAACTTCCTTATTATAGATAGCCAATACAATGCCAAGAGATAAATCAAACTAATACAGAAGATCCTCTCCCAAAGATGCACCACTCTCTTTCCTTCTTCTCTAACTGCAGTTCTGAAACTTGTCTCTCAATGAGCAAGTGAGTTGTGTGTCTGAGGCGCTAGCCTCCTTATTTATACAAGACTAGCACGTGTGAAGTGTCTCTTCACTAGCAGAGCCGACTTCTCCAACTGGGTGGTTTTAACCACCTTTATTATATTTCGGGGCTTCTTGATATATTTTGGGGCCGACTTCTTCTTTTGCCTTTTACAATTACATTATGACCAATCCGCAAAAGGGGATTTGGTCCTTTTACAATAGCCGACATGATCAATCCACAATGGGGATTGATCCAATGAATAATATATCAAATAATAATTAGAATACACTTTGCAATTACATTATTTTAACAGTAAGCAGTTGGTCTTCCTTAATGTCTACTATGTGCCAAGTATGGAACAAAATTTGCTTTCAGTAAGTCAAATTCTGAAGCAAAGCCCCCACTTACATGTTATTTTCAGTAACCATTAATGCTACATGGTTGACAAGGACAACAAGAAGACAATTGCCCTTGGAATCAAAGATCACAAATTATTCAGGTTGGTTGATATAGAGGAGGCCAAAGAACATGTTTTGCTAGCCAAGAGTGTTCAAAAAACCAATACGCTTTGGCATCAAAGGTATGGACATTTGAATTTGCTCTATCATTCTCATTTGGCCAAAGAAAGGTAAGTGAATTTGCTCTATCTAGTCTTCCACAAGCGTACCAAACATGTTGACATTCACTATCACTTCATCTCACAGCTTGTAGAAGATGGAACAGTTGATCTACAATACTCTCCTATAGAGGATCAAACTGCAAACATTCTCACCAAGTCTTTGGGTCCAGAAAAATTTGTAAAATTTAGGGACCAACTTGGTGTATTTTCTAGATTGACCACTAAGGGAGGGTGTTAGAATAGAAAGCTCAACTAGGCTATAGACGTAGAGATATTAATAAAGTCATTTTTTAACTTTATGTTATTTTATGTTTAATTGTTGTATTAATGACTTAAGTCCACATAAGTCATTTTAGGATTTATGCATTTAGGGTTTGTGAAATTAGGGTTTATGCCATCTCATTGTTATAAAGCGATGGTTGTTCTCTTTATGTTATATTCAAGAATGATTTTCTCTCTGTGTTCTTGGTTTCTTTGTGTGTTTGGTTTTCGTAATTTAGTAGCCATGAAAAAAAAATACATAACAGATCTAATATCATAACGACTGTAAGAGGATGAACAAATCTCTCTTAATAGCACTCTTATGCTAGCAATAGTCCATCTTAAGACAACAAAAACTATCCTCCAGCAAATAAAGTGAATACAAGCATGAAATGGCAACCTTAAAAAGATATTTCAGCAATTGCAAACCTATAGATGAAGCTCCAAATCTGTCACAAGATCCATAACATCCAAACAATAGTTAAGGTAGTTTCTCCAACCTAAAATCACACCCCTTGCAAATGAGGTGATGCCTCCTTTTATACACTTCCCTCTCAACTACTCGTTGAATAAAATAATCATAAAAAGTGCTAGAAACCCCCCCAGAATAGGGCACTACCATTCTAGGGTTACATTTGATTGGACAACAAGCTTTGAATATGTAAAACATGCCATATGTCTTCATCCTAGGCCAAGCACTACCTTCTAGGCCACCTCAATCCCCATAAAGCATGAAAAGGAAGCATCTAGAAATGTTTGTATGAAGGCGTCCTCTACCACTTGACTTCTTGAGATATACAAAAGGGTAATGTTACCACACAATCTAGCACCAAGTGCAAAGCCTTCACAAGGCACAAGACTAGTGAACATTGCAAGATGTTACTATTGTCACCTAGGAAAAAACTTCCCTCTTTTTAGTGAAGGAGTGAAATCCAACACAAGGGAGGCTTCCTTAGTAGCCTCCAAGAATCCCTAGGCAAGACGCAATCAAGTATAGGGCCTCCTGGTTAGCTACTTAATAAACCACCAATGAAGCAAGATAGACAAAGCAAGGATAAGGTGGTTAGACAAAGCAAATTCTAGATTTGAAGAGATAAGAATCTAGGTCAATCTAAAATGTTTTCGAAGTCAAGTCAAGGCTCAAGAGGATCCTCCAAGCCGTACCACATAAGGTAGGGCCTCCCAAGGAACCCATCAAGGAGTATGTGCAATGGTATGTTGTATGGATTGGGGTTTACTTCATGGGTGGATTGTCATTGACATGCAAGGCCATGTATGATAGTCATCCTCATGAGTGCCTTTGTAGAGGGAGCACTTATGCAATGAGGTACCTATTGTCGTCCTAATACACACTTGCAAACATGAGCTAAGTCCGTCTCACTTAGTGTGTCCTTGGAGGCACAATGCCTAGGTTCACAGCCCACGCTATCACTTTGACTTGAACCTCTTCCATCTAAGCTTACTCCTAGGGAAGCCAAGGGGGGTAGACCCTAGTTTATAGATGAAATTAACGTTATGTTCTAGGAGTTGATTTTAATTGGTTAAAGGTTTGGGGAGAAAGACTAACCTATGATGCAAAGGCAGTAAATGCAGGATGCAACAATAAAGATGAGAAGAAAGTCTTTTCCTAGGGCAACTAAGACTAGTGCCTAAAGATTGGGCTAGGGGTCAACTAAAGTTTGAGGGTGTTAGATTACAAAAGATTTACAAGTTACTTACAACCAATAACGAGTGAAAAAATAGTAAAACAATTATGAACAAGAGATGCAAGATATACAAGATACAAATATGACCAAGTGCTTTAATGTGTAAGTACTCAAGGATATTTAAAACATGAAGATTATTCACATTAAGCCTAGCATGCCCCAATAGTACTTACTCTATTGGACTGCTTTTCAATGGCAACCACAACACTTATATACCACAGGAGCACTTCGAGAGATTTAAAGCTTTAAATGCAAGTGTTCTACAATACCCAAGGACACTTAATTAATTATTCCACAAAGCAAAGAAGCATCACTTGCATATGAGATTGAAAAGATTTGCACTTACAAGTATTAAACCACAAGATATATCAATTTGAACCAAGATGATCAATTRSTTTAGTGAGTTAAGGRTYGTTTAAGATTTGTGAAAATTTTAGTTGCCTTAATTAAGTGTTTAACCAAAAACCTCCTCCCCCAATTACCAAATGGCTGCTGGATGCTCAAGAAGTGAGGCAACAAGGCCTACCCTAACTTCACAGGTCATCCCTAAAGATCCGAGTACTCCCGGAAAAGACATTGCGCGCCATGAGACCATCCCCGGCCTAGCACCTTTCGTTGTCTTCCTCAAACCCCGTTTTAGATGGCGAAGATGGTGGTTTTAGGTGTCCTATTAAGTCTATTAAGTTTATATATCAATGGGTTAAGTATTTTGATGTATTTTAGAGTGTTTTAGTGACTTTAGGTTGCCTTAAAAAGGTGATTTTATGCCAAAACCGAAACTTTTATGAGCTTACAATGATGTGTTATAAAGCATGAAATTTAAGCACATGAACACATGTAAAGCATGTAAAGGAGAGTTGAATTAAAGAGTCATTCCATCACCATTTGTTAAACCATAACTCGTGCAAGCTTGTAAAGAAAAGAATGCTATGAACAAGGGAAAGAACAACTTGCCAAAGAAAGAAAGAGGAGCTTCAACTAATCACCACTTAACCTTGAGTGTTAATGCATTAAAAGAGAGTGTTAAGCAAAAAAGTACTTGTTGAAACTTAGAAAGTGTGCCTACACTATTAACATGCCCAAATATACTTTAAACTTGAGTGATGGAAAATGGCCTTAAGAATGAGTTAATTGCAAAACAAAAGAATTACTTCTTAACCTACCATCATTAACTTAAACCATGTAAGTGTTAGATTAGGGCATGTGCAAATAGATGAAACTTGAGATAACTTAAAGCATGCAAGTAGATTATGCCCCAAGGGCTTAGGCTAAAATCTAATGTGTGGATGAGATCTACCTCTAGAGAGTTTTAACCATCATAGCATAAGCACATTATCAACACATTACTAGCCTTACGATTTTGGGGATGTCTCACCCAAGGTGTAGGCAATTATTAGATAGAACTTGAAATGGAAGAGCAAAGAGAGAAACCACTCACAATGGCACAAGGTGGAGGCATGCCTACCTTTGTTGTGCCAAAGAGGGTTTGGAAGCAAGAATAAGACTTTAGAAATGCTAGAGAAATGAAGGAGATGAGTGAGATTTTTTACCAACCCAAAGGAGAGACCTTTGGGAGTGTTGTGTGACCAAAAGTGGGCTGCAAAACGCTTTGACCTGATAAAAACCTGCAAAAATCAGCAAGCTATTGTTTGCTGGAAATGCTGGACACAACAAGAAAAGTGGGGAAAATTTTATGTTTTTAGGGCAGAAATTTTTCACATAAAAATTTCAAGTAAAAAAGTATTTTTGTGACCTATCTATGATTGTTAGCAAGCTTAAATATAGAAGGAATGAGTAAAGAAACCAGATCTGAAAAGCAATGTAGTTTAAGGGGGTTTTAAGAGTAGACTCTTCCTTGAGGCTAGTCCAATAAAACCCTAGAGGTAAACCTGCAAAATGTGAGAGAGAAGCTACAAAAATAGATAGAATGTGAGTAGATCTAGATGGTAAAACAAACTATTTTGAAATACCCAACTAAACACTTCACTAGATCTATGATAATCCTACCACAAGATCTATCCAAACAAAATACTTTGCTTGAAACTTCTACACTAGATCCATAAAACTTGAAGCAAGAATGAGAGAGAGAAATAGAACAAGATCACCTCAATAGTAGCAAGAAGCAACAAGAATACTCTTTGTTTCTTCAGAATCCTCCAAAGCCTTTCTATTACTCAAGAGGAGAGTGTTGTAGCAACAAGTTGCTCCAACACTCTCAAGAGCAAAATGGAAAGGAAGCACAATGAACCAAGAGAGAGAGAGAGATGAGGGGAAAATCAAGTAGCATAACAATAGCTCAAGATATGGTGAGTACAAGAGTGAGGGAGGGGATCTATTTATACTTGGGAAGGCAAAGTTACCCCTCTTTGATGAGTTACAAGTGTCACACATCAAAAAAAAGTCACTTTTAAGGTTTTGGTAAGTTAGGGTTTTGGCATGGATGGATAAAGTGGAAATGAGTTGGAGTGAGTTGGCAAGGCTTTGGCAAGATAAATGATGAGTTGTAGGGTTTAGGGACGCACACCAAGGGATATAATAAGTCTCTCATTAATTTTTTTATTATTTTTTCACTTTTTGGAGACTTTCTAGAAGGGAGGCACGCCACTCTAAGAAAAGTGACGTTTTTGCTTAATGGCTAGGTGAGGGGGTGATGTGAGGGTTAGAAAAGGTTAGGAAAAATCTCTCTCACACTTTTCCATCATTACTTTACCCCATTTGCTCAAAATTACAAAAATGGCATTTTTCCTATGTCATGATTTAGCAATTAAAATTGTTGTTTTGACTGACTGAAACTCTTGGTGGACAAACACCTAGCAAAAGTTGTCCGACTGAGCTAAAACTTGGTCCAAGGGTGTAGGGAGTGTCTTTCCACTTCTTTTGAGCACAAATACCCCTATCAATATCCCAAAGACTCAGTGTTTACAATATTTGGTCAAAAATAATTAATTAATTAAATAATTAAACTCCCAAACTAGACTCGACGGAATTCCACGAAACATTCTAAGATGTCATACATGGTCATTTACATCATTCCTAAACACTAGCTACCAGAGGATAACCCCATTAGAATGTCTTTCACCACTTTGGAGGAATTATTGCTGGTGGGAGGGAAAAACTCGAGGGAAATTAATAAGGCTGAAAAGCCCAATTAATAACCTGAGGATAAAAAACCCTCAATGAAAGGAACTCCCCTAATGAAGAAATCCCAAGGTAACCGACCTAAATATGACCCATGCAGACCTATTACATTATTAACCCACGCAGGGGTGCAGAAATTCCGTTTACAAAAAGAAGTGTTGGAGGCATAAATTGCCCAGTAGAACCAAACTGTCTTCGACATATTAGCATCTGTTGATGCATCTCTTCATGGCACATGGAGTTGATCCCCTAGTTGAATAGGCGGTCAACAATATCCTTTCCTCGGCACTATGTTGAATTTGCTAAGTCCTTTTGTTAGGTAAGCATTCATTGCATAGGATTTGGGTTGATGGCCTCTTAGCGAGGGGGTAGAGCTCATGCTTCACTTTCTTTCTTGGTTTTTAGACTTTGTTTTTCTTGTTTGTTTCTTTGCCTTGCATTTTGAATTAAGGATTTTACTCTTTTTATATCATTTTTTTATAAAGCTGCATCAACCTCGTCAAGCCCCTTCTTCTCATGGGATTACAAAAAATGGACCTTTTTGGAATACATATAACAACCAACCCAAAAGAAAGGACAATGGAGAAAAGACAAATGGAATATGTTATGTATGGTAAGGGATATGGACATGTTACCCCCACTAAGGCCCCCTAGTAGTACAGCTTTGTCCAAGAGTGACAACACTTGACTAGGATGATGATGACCACCAAGGTGAAACAAGGAAAAAAGTATAAATTCAAAGCATCATGATTCATTATCCAATTCAACCCATGATCACCATTTTCATGCCCAAAACATTGACATTATTACTCGATATGAAGTGTCAAAATAGTGTACATCGGTGTGTAATGCACCATGTCATCTGATGTGAGTGAGTTGAGCATGCAATGGAAGGCATCTGTGGGCAACTATCTGTGGAGAGTCCAGAATGTCATCATCAGAACTGTTGTCTGAAATGCGGATCATGGAGAAAAAATCTCCTCTAGTTACCCCGAGAAGTGAGGGGGTAACAGGTCCACAATGCCAAATGTCAAGCTCACTCCAAGCACTCCTCTAATTAATTATTTTTTTATAAGAGACAAAGTAGGTTGTTCTAGAAGCATCCATGGGGTTGCTCCTCAAAATAGTATTTCCTCTTTGCCACACAAAATATGGTCCACAAATGCCATGTGGCATCTTCTAGATCAAAGGGATCTTATTAGAATGCACCTTTGACCTTGAAAGAGGGGTTTCAAATGCCATGTGTCATCATCTCATGAAAGGCCAAAAATCTCCTCAATGCTATGTAAATCATGTCAAAATCCCACTAGATGATAAGTCATGCCTCCAAATATGCAAACCTTCCTTGGAGTATGTGACAAGTACCCCCAGTGGAGAAATATGCATTAAATGTTGAGATTTGGGTACCTTGGAAAGTGGTCCCCTTGTGTTTGTGAGTCTCTAAACACAAAGGGGGAGACTATTACCCTTATACCTTTACTTTATGTTCTAATTTCACTTTGACTTTATCACTTAAGTAATAAAGTGAAATTTGTCACTTTAGTCATAAAGTGACAATTAATTCACAAAGTGAGTGAATTAATAGACACAAAGCAAACTATGGAAACTTGAGTAAAGTAGGTTTCCAAGTGAGATTTATGAGAAGTGATCTCACCCATTGATTAGACTTGGCCAAATCTAATCTAAGCCATTGATCTTTTAGGTTTGGCCTAAGGAAGGCTAAAGGAGGCAAAAGAGTAAGGATGAGGCTCAATTGTTCACTTGATCACTTGAGAGAGTTGAATGAGGAGAAGAGAAGTGAGAAGAGAGGGTTTGAAGGAGAAAACTAGGGTGCACTTGTTCATGGAGGGCGCAAGCTAGTTTGGAGAGGCTTTCATGGAGGTTGTGTGTGTGAGCTAGATGGAGGGTGCATCTTGAGAGTAGGGGCGCAAATCTAGAGGGAGGCACTCTTCATGAAGCTTGGGTGCATCTTGTGAAGGGAGGCGCAAGGCTTGAGGCAAGGCTTGTAGAGGGGCGCATTGGTGAGATACTAAAGTGGGCAAAGACCAAGCTAGGAGCGCATTTCTAGAAGGCTCGGCATTTCTAGGGGCACATGATACAACCAGCTCCAGCAAACTTTGGCATAAGAGGCTCGGCCACCTGCACTACAAAGCGCTTCCAGATCTGCAGACAATGGTAAGTGGCATGCCTCCCATTCCTTCTAATAAAAATGAAGTTTGCAAAGGTTGTTTACTTGGAAAGAATACAAAGAAGTCATTTTCTAGTAGTGATAACAGAGAGAAAGGGATTTTAGACCTTGTACATTCTGATACTTGTGGACCCATGTCATCTCCTTCTCTACGTGGTTTTCTGTACTATGTAATTTTTATTGATGACTTCTCTGGAAAATGTTGGATTTACTTCCTCAAAGCCAAAAAATAAACCTTTAAGAAATTTAAGGAATTTAAGGCTCTCATAGAAAACCAGACAGGCAAATAGATTAGGGTCCTAAGAACAGACAATGGGGGGGAGTTTGAGTCACATTCCTTTGAAGACTTTTGTAAAGAAACTAGGATCAAAAGACAATTAACAGTGCCCTACAATACTCAGCAAAATGTTGTAGCTGAGAGAAAGAATAGGACTATTTGTGAGGCAGCCAAAGCCATGATGTTTGACCAAGACCTACCCAACTTCCTTTAGGAAGAAGCAACAGCAACTGTAGTGTATGTACAGAATAGGTGTCCTCACGCAATTCTAAAAGATAAAACCCCCGAAGAAATGTTCACAAGGACAAAACCAGAAGTTGGACATCTTAGGATATTTGGTTGTCCTGTCTACATTCATGTACCTAAAGAAAATAGAACCAAAATGGAACCCTCGGGAAAGAAAGGGGTCTTTGTAAGGTACAGTGAAAGCTCAAAAGCCTACAGGATTTACATCCCAGGTCAAAGACAGATAGAAGTAAGTCGAGATGTCACCTTCCATGAAGAACCTGCCTTCAGAAAGTCTAGAGAACTTCAGATAGAGACTGAATCTGAGCAGCCAGCTTCCCCTTCATCCGAGAGTTCACATTCAAATAGTCAGAGGGAGGAATCTCATGAAAGTCCAATAGATGAACCTCTGGAACCGGCTGAGACATTGGAAAGATCTCTTGAGGATCCTCCTATCAAAAGAAAACCAGCTTGGTTCAAAGAAACCATGCAAGAGGTTGAGAAGATTGCAACCCCTAAAAGAACCTTCAGAGAAAGTAAGAGGCCTCATAGGTTTGGTGGTTATGTTGCGTTGGTAAGTAACATTATTGATTCTGAACCTACCTTGTTTGAAGAAGCTAACAAATTACAAGTCTGGAAGGACGCTATGCTAGAAGAATACAGGTCTATTATGAAGAACAACGTTTGGGAAATATTACACAGACCGAAAGACAAATCAGTTGTTTCCTCCAAGTGGATATACAAGATAAAGCATGCAGCCAATGGAAGTGTTGAAAAGTACAAGGCCAGGTTTGTTGCTAGAGGTTTTTCACAAAAGGAAGGAATAGACTATGATGAAACTTTTGCTCCAGTGGCCAGGTATACTCCATTCGAACAATCATTTCTTTAGCTTCTGTACTCAGTTGGAAACTACATCAAATGGATGTGAAACAGCTTTTCTAAATGGCAAAGTAGAACAGGAAGTCTTTGTGGAACAACCTGAAGGGTTTGTACTGCATAGCAAGGACTCTCATGTATGTAAGTTTAGAAAAGCTTTATATGGTCTTAAACAAGCTCCTAGAGTATTGTATGAAAGAATTGATGGTTTCCTAAAAGGCTTGGGTTTTCATAAAAGTGATGTTGATGTTAACTTGTACTTTAAAGTTGACAGGAACCAGTCTATTATTCTGGTGTTTTATGTGAATGACCTTTTCCTTACTGTAGATGAAGCTCATATAGCTTGGTGTAAGAGGGAGCTCACCTTGGAATTTGAAATGAAATATTTGGGGTTAATGCATTACTTCCTTGGTTTGGAAGTCTAGCAAAGACAAGATGAAATCTTCTTGGCACAAGGAAAGTATACAGTAGATATATTAAAAAGATTTGGAATGCTAGAATGTAAGCCTATGACAACTCCCATGATCACAAACTTAAGGAAGCTACATGATTCAGACACAGGATCAGACTTGGTAGATCCCACCATGTATAGGCAGCTTATTGGGTCACTAATGTATGTGATTCACACCAAGCCTGACATTTGCTATGCAGTTAGTGCACTGAGCCAGTTTATGGCTAAACCGAGACAGAGACACTGGGTGGCATCTAAACACATTTTGAGATATCTTCGGGGGACCATTACTTGTGGTCTAAGGTATACATCCAATGGTGGTATATTTCTGCATGGTTATGCAGATTCTGATTGGGCTGGAAGCCCAGTGGACAAGAAAAGTACTTCAGGCTACTGCTTCAGTCTAGGATCAGCTATGATTTCATGGTCAAGACGGAAACAGGGATCCATTGCTCAGAGTACATCTGAGGCTGAGTATATTGCGGCTAGTGATGCTAGCAAGGAAGCAGTATGGCTCAGAAAATTGATTTCTGGATTGTTTGGTGACAAGCTAGAGACTACAGTGATACATTGTGATAATCAAAGTTGCATAAAGCTTACAAAGAATCCGGTAATTCACAACAGGTCAAAGCATATTGACATGAGATACCATTATATCAAAGACATGGTCCAAAGAAAGATAGTCAAGCTACAGTACATAGCAACAACTGAGCAGGTAGCATATATCCTGACCAAGTCATTGCCATTGAAACAATTTGTGCACTTGAGAGGCAAGCTTGGAGTTGCAAAGAATGCCTCCCTCGCTGAGAGGGAGTGTTGAAAATAGCAGCATCAGGAGACATTCTCCAATAAGAGGCCTTAAGTGGCCACCCTGAGGCTAGCCAGGGAGATTTGGAGAATCAACCAGTCCTGTGAGTCATGGCAAGAGTCAAGGTGAACGTACAAACCTTGTGAGTCAGGACAAGAGTCAAGACGAAGGAGATGTTGCAACAAACCTTGTGAGCCTCGTGCAAAAGTCAAGGTAGAGTTTAGCAAGAGTCTAGACAAACGTACAAGTCCTGTGAGCTAGACTGGTATGTGGGATGACCTGTTGGTCCTTGCTGTGATCTTCTAGGAGTTGGCCACTCTTAGTTAAGAGTCACTTTAGCATGTGACTAAGTAGAAGAATCAAATGACTACATGGTGTATAAAGATCTTCCTCTATTGATTTAATAAGCAATTATGAGCAGGTGAGGACCATGCAGGATGAGAGAAGGACAAGATGTGCTTGCTAATGTTGTAATTAGTCCTACAGACTAAGGTTTAAAGGTTAATAGAGAATTAAAAGGCTAAAAGCCTAATTTATAATGTTGAATTATTATAAAGTGTGATTAAGTCACTAAAGTAAGGGGGGTCGAATTTTTTTCCTAGGAACATGATAACTTAAGTCATGACCCCTTGAGGGTTTCTAGAAGTTTGACTTAATGAAATAAAAGGATAAGTCTCGAATGCTTCTAGAAGGCTTCTAGAAAGCTTGGAGAAACCATAAAAGGAACATGAAGGCCATTCGCTCTACACAATTCAGATCTATAGTATTCAAGCTCAGATCTACAGTATTCAAATTTAGATCTACAGTATTCAAGCTCAGATCTACAGTATTGAAGTTCAGATCTACAGTATCTAAGTTCAGATCTGCTCAATTTTCAGATCTGTTGTATCTAAGTTCAGATCTGCTCTATCTCAGTTCAGATCTACTCTACCTAGGCTCAGATCTATAGTTTTTCTCCAGATCTATAAGCTGCACAAAGTAAAAGTCTCTAGCCGTCCTCTCTCTCTTTGTCTTTGTATTGTAGTACCCTAATTAGGGTTTTATTACCTGCAAGCTTATTCATCAATAAGAGGAAGATCTTTTCTGGGGTTTTCTCCCTTATTGGGTTTCCCCAGGGTAAATCTCTTTGTTCTTGTGTGATCTTGTTTATTGCACTATTCTTGTTTCGGTATATTGTGGCTAAAATATTTGAAGTGTTTAAAAGAAGTTAAAAGTTTATTGCTATATAAATAAAGCTTGAAAATTTAACAAGATTCATCTTCCCTAGTGCGCCTCACTCCTCTTGCATGGTGCGCCCAACCTAGAGAGAGAGTTTTATATGTTGAGTTTTGGTGTACCTCGAGAAGTGGTTCCCTTGTGGTTTTGAGCCTCTAACCACAAGAGGGAGATGTTGGTACCTTTGTACCTTGTACTTTATGTCTAATTTCACTTTGACTTAGGAAATTTAAGTCAAAAGTGAAATTAGGTCATTTTAGCCTAAAGTGACTATTAATTCAGTTTGTGAGTGAATTAGGAGACATAAAGTGAACTTAGGGAACTTAACCCAAAGTGGTTTTTGAGTTGAGATTGTTGTGGGATGATCTCAACCATTGATTAGGGATGGCTTGGGATGATCCTAGCCATCCACTTTTAGGTTTCCTTATGGATTGCTCAAGGAGGGCGCAAGGGGCACTTAGAGGTTCATTCATTCTTTTACTCACTTGGAGAGCTTGAGAGGGAGTATGAGGATGAGGCTGGAAGCATTGAGAGAGCAGCAAGGGCGCCTCCTTCCATAGAGGGCTCTAGGAGGCTTTGGCTCTCATTATTTAGTGGTGATCACACATGCTTGGAGGAGGCCGCACTATAGGAGAAGGGTGCACACCTAGCAGGGAGGAGCTACACTTGGAGGATTGCAGATCTGTTTGTTTCAGTGGAGAGGTAGCACACAAGAGCACATTTGTGTGCAATCGATTCCTCTTCAGTGCATTCAGGGTCAAGGGTGTTAGAATATGAAAGATTGTGCTTGTTTTACCATTGACAATACCCTTGTCACCCAACCATAGGCCGAAGTCACCCTCCGAGCACCTTGACCTTGACAAAGAAAAGAATCCTGGTAGCAATCCAATAGCCAAGAGAGGCTAATGCACCAAGCAAGAAGTAACCAAGCTGATCAGATAGTCCCACCCAAAAACTGGCACAACACCTTCCCCAGGACTTGCGCAAAAAACTGTTGGACTGTAGTGTGCAGAAACTGCTCTCTGCAATTCTGAGAAGTGTGTCAAATGAGAGACTAGTGCCTTGTATTTATAGTGATTCTGGCAGACTTACTAGGACCGACTTCTCCTTCTGGGTACTAATTAATTCATATTAATTATCTATTGTCAGACGACATCTTGTCTAGGGTTTCCTTCATTTCTTTGCTTCCTTCCGGAACATTCTAATCTTGTCAAAGGTCACAATAGAGGTTCATACCTCCCGAAGCTACCTTAATATTAACACTCCCTCCTAGCTAGGGAGGTATGGTCTTGAACACAACGAGCACCGTCATTTTTATCCAACTGAATAATTCTCCATGACAACTGGCACAATATCAATTGATAAAACACAATTGTGTTTATCCATGGTAGTACATAACTACACTCCAGTGGTTTACTACCACACCAAGTAGCATACAAGTACTTGATCAGTGACGTATAGTCACAAACAGTGGAACATATCCACCAC
>JZKD02S2442333.1:16285-36879 GCA_000966675.3 Picea glauca
CTATTCATTTTTTTAAATATTTACCTAGTAATAGTTGTAATTACTTAGTAATATTTTTAATTTTGTAATTACTTATATGAGAAAATTGAAAGTGCCACTATGGGTACTCCCTTATATCCTTTTACAACTAATCTATTCACACAACATTTTGAGAACTAGGGGCTTACCATCTTCCCTTTAAAACCTAAATGTTGGTATCAATTTGTTGAGGATATATGTGTAAAGTAGACTTGTGGCCAAACAATCTAGAGTTGTTCCCAAACCATCTTAATAATATTTCCAATGAAATTCAATTTATGATTGAGATCCAAAGTGACAACAAAATCTCTTTCCTCATATTTAATATTCTCTTACTTATTAAACAAGTTAATGACTCATTCAAAGAGGAAGGGAACCAGTCAAGTAGGCACACATCCACACCCAAGTAGGCACACATTCACACCCAATCTCATCACCACCCTGCATAAAAAATTGTCTCCTAATAGCCTTCCATAATTTTTTTCTCTCTTAATACCCTTGTCACTAAAGCTATTACATTTATGGAAAAAAATATCATCTCAAAGTATTTTCCAAAATTAATAATTACTTTAATTTTTAAACCAGTAATTGTTTTCCAAAGCCATTCATACGATTACCAACCTTGCA
Source organism: Picea glauca (assembly GCA_000966675.3). NCBI lineage: Eukaryota > Viridiplantae > Streptophyta > Pinopsida > Pinales > Pinaceae > Picea > Picea glauca. Next base: position 16,931 of record JZKD02S2442333.1, read on the forward strand.
TTCAAAAACTTACGTTTCAATGTTAATACTCTTTTAGCTACATCCAAAAACGTATGTTTCAATGTTAATACCCTTTTCCCTACCATCTAGGGATTAAAAAAAATACTCTAATCCTTAAAAAATAAATAAGGTAAGGAAAACTTATCAATGCATAAAAATCACTTATGTAGCACCTATTTATTAGTACCATTAAAGTGCAATCAATTTGTATTACCAATCAAACCAAATGCTATATATGTTCTAACAAAACCAAAATTTAGTCCAAATTAACCATTACATTACCCAAAATATAGTCCATTACACTACCACACTTATTAGAAAAACACATATATATTTTAGTCTAACCAAAATTTAAAAAACAATCTAAATTGAAAAGAACAAAAATATAAATTGATAAAATCAATATCTAACAATCCGTCTTCAATAATATTTTTATCTACAAAGATATTTTTAATAGGTTATATTTACATTCTCTTAATTGAGAGCGTTTTTTACACTTTATTTTTAGTATGAACAAGAATCCATCTTTAATTATCTTTTTATCCATAAAAAACATTTTTAATAGTTTTTATTTCAATTATCTTTTTATCCACAATTTTTTTTTTAATAGTTTTTATTTGCACTCTCTTAGTTAAGTTAATGTTTTGTATAATTCAATAGAAAATAGATGTGTAGTTTTTTCTATACTCAATATGGAATAACATAGACATAGGATATTTGAAAAACCAATATTAATAACAGAAATAATATTTCAATGTTCACCATAAATATAATATTTTAATGTTGAATTTAAGTAAAATATTTTAATATAAACTTTATATAGAGAGAATAATTAAAAATAAAAACAAAAAATTCTTATTATCTTGGAAGACTATTTTTCAAAGTTAATTTAAGAGAGATGTGTAATTCAATATCAACCCTCCAGTCTAAATGTTTTAAATGTTTTACAAACTTATAATAATTCAATTCTTATTTTCCTTTGATATCTGAATATAACTTAATTTATTTTATAAGTTTGGATTTTTATTTTGAATTAAGTTTGACATATACATTCAATTGTTATATTAATGACAAAATAAGTTCAAGCTTGAAATTGAGGATAAATCTCTATTTTATTCTAATTTTTCATCTTGTCGATTTTCCATCCACTTATGTTTTGTAATCATTCTTTTTAATAAAATAAAAGATGAAAAGGAAATGGTGAAACACTCAAAACTTAAATAGCAGAAAATAACATTATACAATGAAGTGAAATGACACTTCGATATCCTACCCAAATCTAATGCACAAAAAAACTAAATAACACTTCACAACTTAGATATCCTACCTAGGTCTAACAAAAAAAAACTAAATAACAGTTCATAAATTCGATATAAATGAAGACTTGCATTCAATGGAACACCACATAAAACAAAATATAAATATAAAAACATGTCTATTAAAAATAAGTCACTTCAAATGAATTCTATATTAAACAGGAAACCAAACTCTATATTAAACAGGAAACCAAACGAGACATTGTTCATACCACGAAATTCCTCATGTAAAGTCATACCCAATGATTTAAATATTAAATCTCCCATGTAAACTGTGGAAACTAAGATGAGTAAATGGGTTCTCACTTATCAGTCAAAGATTAAATATAATTAAAATTTGATGTCCATATTAGATGGAGATTTATAAATGAGTTATTCAATCAAATAATTTGGTAAGGGGCTTCCTAATATGCCAATCATGAACGCAGGCGGATGGCCGAAACAGGGAGGGATATATCACGAGAAAGGTTTCTCCTTTTTTAAAATGATGACAGACATTATGCCCACAACTGTCGAACCACAATTGCATTCACCAATAGAAGAACAAGCGATGAGAGGATGCCATAAAACGCATATGGAAACTTTCATATGGTATCTACACCAGTAGATACGCAGATATCGTGCACAGACTCACTGACTTTTTCACAAATACCATCTCTTGTATTACTGTGGGATGAAGAGGTCTCAATGGATGGCCCGTTGTATTACTGTGGGCTTAGGATTGGAAGGATTCAAGCATATAAACAAAAACAAAAAAATCATTACGCATTTATGTAATAAAATTGTCCCATGTTTAATAAGAGAAAGTTCAGAGGATGGCCCATTGTCATAAAGTGGTAGAAGAAGAAGGGTCCGAAGCTGCTACAGGAGCAACAATGCGAGAGCTGCAGAAAACAAAAAAACTAAAATATAAATAAGTTATTTACTATATGGAATATCTCCAAAATTCGACAGAAACAGAGTCAGAACTCGAACTAGAAACCTCTAACTGTTGCATTCATTGATAGGGGAGTGGCGATCTTGTTCAAGTGCCTATGCTCAGGAAAGACATCCATTCATTTCATGTCTGTCTTGATTCGGTTGTTACGGGCTAGCACAAAAATGAAGAAACAATCTGCAACTTAGGGGTATTCATCGAGCGCCCTAGCCGGGACCATCAAAATTCAAAATTCATTTTGGGCGGAAGATTTAAATTCAAATCTGAACGGGCTTTTAATAAATTCAAACGATCCACAATGCACATTAATGGTTATCCATCCATATCGTATGTATGCACATTCTAATGGCGATCAATGGGTGGGATATCGTGATGGAATATGGATGTATGGGCATACCTAGTCTGCGGGAGATACCCGCACGAGACACCACGCAGGAGTCCCAATGATTGGGCTCCTGCATGGTGCTTAGTATCTGCCATATGATAGGGGTTGTTTCCAATGCTATTTGACAAATTTTTTACGGCTATGTTGACAGAATAATGGTTGATAACTCAAACAATCTCGGTAAACAATCTGGGTAAAGAAATCAATAAAACAACGATGTAGCAAGAGGTTATAGGTCCAAAATTGGAAAGGAATTTTTAATGACAATAATGGTGGTTTCTTAAAACTTGTCAACCTGTTGACAAGTTTTGACAATACTTTTCCCTAAAATTCTTTCGACATACTAATTAAAAGTTATAATGGTTAAAGATATTACATCATCATATATATATAATTTGAGTAATAATAGATTTTTTCATTACTTAATTTTTTTATCAATTCTTATTACATTTACCTAATGAAAAAAAATAATTTAATAACTAATTAAAAGTAAAAGAAAATTAATTTAATAGAAAATTAAAACTAGAAAAAGATTAGTTTAATAGCAAATTAACTTACTCTTTTATTAAAAAGAAAGTTAAAACATAATTTGTTCTTTTTGCAAAATTGAAAGACCATAAAGATGATGATCATTTGAATGCCTGTGGAAGAAAGTAATTAATATATATTTCCTAAATTGGTCAGTATATATCCATTAAACATAGAAATAAAACTGACGAGCTTTAGTGATCAGCATTTGAATAAAATAATTTGATTACAAAATGATAATAGATTATGAATGTGTTGGCACAGGGGCAGACCCAGGGTTCAATGCTACAACAACGCACCAACAAAACCCTAACTATTGGCCCTTTCGGCAACACCTGCGAAGCAGATGAAGTCTCACTCAAGGTAGAGGTAGGGGTGGTTGCAGGACTCATATGTCTACAACCCTAGCTGGGACACAAAACTGTGATTCTAACACTTAACATATCACTTTAGTAGTTAATCTTCATTAATATTCAGTCTTATTATACTTTGTAGAGAGCACAGAGCATCGCACCATTTACTTAGATCTAATATCTTTCAACACTTAGTAACAGTAAAACAGATCAGATCCTGTAGATCAACACTAAGCATATTCATACATATCATAGCTAACATACATTCATAGCTCATAAGAAAAAAGAAAAAATATATCTATCTAAACACATCAAAGCACTTAGAAAGGAAGAGACAATCACATCAAGTCGAGGCATAGAGCACAACACACAGATTTACTCTGGTTCAGCCCCTCCTTGGGGCTACATCCACAAAGTTTTCTTCTTTATTAATGTCTTCAATCGATTACAGCACAAAGCCTTCAAACCCTACTACACACATGACAAAAGATCTGCGCATCTCGCTAGATCCTTCTTCCTTGCATTACAACATAGAGCCTTCTACAGTCTCTCACAGGGACTTGTACTTAGCTCTACAGGTCTTACACAAATTTCACAAAGCCTTACAATACTTGATCACACAGATCAAACTCTTAGCACTTTAGCCAACTTGCACTAAGAAACAATTTCTACTACTTCTTACATTGCCTATCTATTTATACATTACAAAAGTGGGCCTAAGAATGGGTGAACCCATGGACCGACATCACTTCCCCATTACATTAACCCAAAACCCTAAAAGGACCCAAAAAGAGGTCTAGCTTCCACGATTTCTGCTTCGCATTTCACTCCATCTTTGACAAGTTGTCGAAGTCCCAAAAATGGTCAAAAATGACCAAGTGTTCCTCAAAACTTTGTCAAGGGCCAAAAAGCCCCCAACACTCACCTGTGACTCATCCCGAGTCACTCAGGTCTGGGTAACTCTGCCTTAAAGGTCTCAATTTGCTTCGACTTGTCTCTGTGTTACTACTTCTTTCTCAACACACTCCTGAACAACCGCTTCACTGATATGTCCTTCCAGTTGTTTCTCGACTGTAGCAACTACTTGTTCAAGTAGTGTTCCTTGGGCTTCAATTTATTCAAACAATAGTTAGGCCGCCTCCTGGCTCAGTTGGAGTTTTTGGGTGACTTCCATCACTCTGTTCTGCATGGTAAGAATGAGTTGTTGGGCAGTGCATTGTTCCTGGGATCTCTTCATCCTCTCGATGGGCGACAGGAGCTTGAGCTGCACCTGTACTGTATCGTCTTGCTGCTTTGCTTCCTGGAGTTGGGACTCCAGTTTCTTCAACTCTGGGTCTTCATATAGTTTTTCATATATCTGCGCACTTCTCCTACTTAGTTGTTTACATTTTTCATCAAGTTTTTTAATCCTCTCGACTATGTTCTGAGCATTCAATTCTCGTTGGTTGCACACTTCTTGTGGAGTCTGTGGTATGGTCTGAAGTTCTAATTCCATGAACCTTTGTTGAAGTTGTTGAATAACTTCAACTAGCTTCGTCACTTGGCACTCTATGGGCTCTTCAACCTTCTTCTCTAAGCCGGTCATAGAGTGAAATGCTCTGTTGACTGCTTCTTCAATTCCTATCTACTTTGCAAATAATTGTTCTTTCTCTTTTTGGATCTTCGCCCTATCTTCAATTTTTTCTTAGAGAGCATTCTTCTCTTGTTGTGCAACTTGGTGTTGTTTAATAAGTTCCTCCTCTACTTTCTTTAGGGCTTGGGTAGCCTGCGTTTTTTCTTCCTGAGCACGTCGAAGGCGTACTTAGACTGTATCAACAATCTTGCGGAGCTCAACTGATTCATCTCCCGATTCTATTGTTCCTTTTGGTAGAGGTGCAGTAGAGGTTTCTCGGCTAGACTGGAGTGCTTGTTGTACTCCCTGGAGTGCGATCTCAATCTGGATATACATTTGTTCCTACTTCACCTCCTTCTTCTCTATGATTTCTAGGGATGATTTTAGGGGCTAAATTTCACTCATGGGCTAATTTTCTATGGTTTTTCCAAAAATGAGATTCGCTATTTTAAAAATGATTCACCCAAATTCTATAGGATAAAATTATTTTACCTTAAAAATCGCCAAAAAATTATAAAAACTATATCAAATCCTTAAAAATTTGAATATTTTTACAAAAATATCGCCAAAAAATTATATTTGGCATATGAAGGATTAGTAAGATTCGCCAAGGTTTCTACATTTTAAAATAAATTTCCATCCTTAAAATCATCCCTAATGATTTCCTTTGAAGCATCATTGACTGCTGCAACAATGAAATCAAAATCATCCAACGTGAGGGCATTTCACATCTTGGTTACATGGGTTCTTGGTTTCCTTCTGGAGAAAGATTTCAGAGGTGAGACCTTCCTTTTCTTTGATGAGTCTTCTTCGTCCTAAGGCGGTGATACTTTGACTCTCTGGGTTTTTGTACCTTCTTCATCATCACCTGCTTCTTTTGGTGTAATGGAAGTCGTCAGGGGCAGACCCAGGGTTCAATGCTACAACAACGTACCAACAAAACCCTAACTACCAGCCCTTTTGGCAACACCTACGAAGCAGATGAAGTCTCACCTGAGGTAGAGGCAGGGGTGGTTGCAGGACTCATATGTCTACAACCCTAGCTGGTACACAGACCTGTGATTCTAACACTTAACAAAGAACTTTAGCAGTTAATCTTCATCAATATTTAGTCTTATTATACTTCGCAGAGAGCACAAAGCATCAAAACATTTACTTAGATCTAAGATATTTTAGCACTTAGTAACAGTAAAATAGATTAGATCTTGTAGATTAGCACTAAGCATATTCATACATATCAGAGCTAACATTCATTCATAGCTCATAAGCACAAAGAATAAATATATCTATCTAAACACATCAAAGCACTTAGGAAGGAAGAGACAAGCACATCAAGTCGAGACATAGAGCATAACACACAGATTTACGGTGGTTCACCCCCTCCCTGGGGCTACATCCACAAATTCTTCCTCTTTATTAATGTCTTCAATCGGTTACAGCACAAAGCCTCCAAACCCTACTGCGCACAGGACAGAAGATCTGCACAACTCGCTATATCCTTCTTCCTTGCCTTACAACACAAAGCCTTCTACAGTCTCTCACAGGGACTTGCACTCAGCTCTGCAGGTCTTACACAAATTGCACAAATCCTTACAATACTTGATCACACAGATCCAACTCTTAGCACTTTAGCCAACTTGCACTAAGGAATCACCAAGTGCACTAAGAAACAACTTCTACTACTTCTTACATTGCCTACCTATTTATACATTACAAAAGTGGGCCTAAGTGTGGGTGAACCCATGGGCCGACATTCCTTCCCCATTACCAAAAACCCTAAAAGGACCCAAAAAGAGGTCTAGATTCTACGATTTTCCCTTCGCGTTGCGCTCCATCTTTGACAAGCTGTCGAAGTCCCAAAAATGGTCAAATATGACCAAGTGTTCCTCAAAACTTGGTCAAGGGCCAACATAATGTAATTTAAACTGATAGCAATGTTTTTTTAGGAATGATTCAATAAGTTAAATTTCTTATCAATTCAGAACTTTAATGTATTTTTAAGTATTTGAATGGGCTTAAAAGTAGGTAAAATCTGCAAGATCAAAGTTCCGCAATGCATAAAACTAAATTCAAACTATTTTTGAAATTTTGATGGAAGTTGACTCATTTGTTTACTAAAAGTAATGTTTGTTTGCTACAACCTTAACTTATTGCATTTAAAAAAACATGAATAAATTTCAATACTTTAATTAATTACATTTTACATAGTTATTTCCACAACCTTAACTTATTTCATTGAAAAAAACATAAATAAATTTCATTATTTTAATTAATTAGATTTTACATAGTTTTTTACACAGAAAGAAATTTTATCATAACTTAGTTGTTAACTAGTAGTGGGGACAATTACCAATCGTTGATATCTGTTAATTTAGGAAAACCATGTTTGAAGTCATAACTTAGTTGTTAACTAGTAGTGGGGACAATTATCAATGGTTGATATCTGTCAACATAGGAAGACCATGTTTGGACTAGCCCATTGGTGGTCCCTAAGGGAGCATACTTAGGAAAACTAATTCGTAGCCAAACAAAAACACTTCTAAATCATACTCTAGTATAAAGAACAATTAGTTATGTACAAATACATAAAAAAACACAAAATAAAATATGAGTATAAAATTAAGTTAAAAAACAAACACTTAGTTTTAAAGGGTTTAACAAATATATATGAGATAATTTGAAAAACATTGTTTCAAATTCATAAAATAAGTTTTTTTTTTTTTTAAATTCCAATTTTAAAAGAATGAGAAAGAAAGGGAAAGTTGTAATAAGACTAAAATCTGTAATGATATAATAAACATGCAATTCTTAAAATTTTAGATGATATGATAAACATGAAGTTGTTAGAATATTTAAACACTTGAAAGTTAGTTAAGATCTATTTGGTCTAATGTGTCGTTAGATAAAGGTGTGTTTCTTTGGTATGCATTTGTAGTAAGGAAATCCAACAGTCATGATATGTTCCCGACATAGAGTGATCCCACGGTTCATAGTCTCCTTGATCTTAACGATTACATTGATATGTGGCTTAAAACCCGATTGGTCCATGATCTCTATTTTAAGAGCATGGACAGTCATTTTCCGATGATCAATTTTGAAAAACTCTCTTGTAAACTCTCTCTCTAATCTTTTTCTTTTGCATTAATAATTGTTCCAAGTGACCGCGTTGGCTGGGGTCATAGATGTTTACTCGTAGGGTTTTACCACGTCAAAATATCGGTGTGTTGATATTTGATCTAGTTTTGTGAGTGGTTACTGAATATGTTCGTCCTCTGTTGGAATACATGTGTTTTCGAACATGGTATTAGATCCTATTTGAAGACCCACTCCCATTGTAGATCGAGACCGTGAAGTCGAGTTGCCTCATCTCTTGTTTTTACCATTTTCTCACATTTATAGGATGAGAGGATTGTTCCATTGCATACGAAGTGCTTGTTTTAGTTAGGAACACTTTCTGTTTCACTCGGAAAGGTTTTAGTTTTCCCAAGATACGACCATTTCAGTAAGATTCAGAGGTATAAAGCATGAATACGCCCTTTTAAAAATTTTGCAGAGTATTATTTTGATTTTCTATTTTATGTTTCCAGGTTGCTACTCTTTAAGATCTGTGTATTCTCTTTACCCCGCACCCTTTGCGTTCTTGGAAAATCGGAAACAAATCATAAAATGTGCATTTTCCGGGTAAGCTAATCGAAATCTAACCCTTGTTGTCATCGAGAATAAAATTTGTTTTCTTGTGTGAAAATATTTTTTTATGAGCACGCTCTCCAAGGATGTCTTCCATAACAACAACAACACCCCTAATCCTCCTTTTAAACATTACAATATTTTTTTCTATCTCACTTGGTTTAAAGTTTCCTTATTAAGTAAGAGGTCTCTTTTTTGTTACATTTTTTGAAAAAGTTCATGCATCCATTGTAAAACTTTCTTTTATAAAGTAACTTCATTGTAAAAGTGATCCCCTCTTATTTTTATAAAAGTGGGTCACTTCATAAAACAACTTATTTATAAAAGTGAGGTTATTTGGAGGAGTATCACCATGTGGACCAACTTCTACTTGCCATGTGGCTCTTTGGTTACTGTTTATACCTTTTTTTAAAAGGGCATAGCTTTCACATCTGGAGTCCATTTTTAGTGTCATTTTTTTAAAACCATCTAATTTTTCAAGATATTTCAATCTATATCATCAATTTCAGTTTTTTAATCCATATTATCTACATGTTTAATATGGATTCTTCTAGTGATCTTTTGCCTACCAACACCAACTACTTCCAATGGAAATCTCATATGAAGGATTTATTAAGAAGTAAATACCTATACTGGATTACCTTGGGAAAGAAAAAAGAACCCACTGATGATGAAAAGAAAGTCAAATGGGATAATTGGAATGATGAATCACGTGGACTAATCATAATGTCAATCTCTCCTAATTTAAGGTTCCACCTTCAAGAAATTGATGACCTCGATGAAGCTTGGGAAAAAATTGAATCTGTGTTTGGTAAATACAATATTATTTGAGCACATCAGTTAGAAAGTCATATATTGACTTTAATTCCAAATTATTTTTCTTTCATTGAAGACTATCTATCTAAGTTTAAAACACTTAGAATTTTATGTGAAGAGTGTAACATAAAGCTGGAGGAAGAACGTTGCTTCTATATTATTCTTTCCAAGCTAGGTAGTGCATATTATGTGTTTGTATATACCTTCTATGCCGTGAGATAGGCTCTAGGGAAAGCTTATCAAAAACCCACTCTTGAGTCTCTTTGTGATGCCTTGATTAGAGAGCAAGATAAGCTTGTACAACTTGGAGTGATCAACACTGCAGGTACCTCCAACAAAGTCTTAGTAGCCCAGTAGAAAGATAAACCCAAGAATCTCAAGAAGAAACATCCTCGCCACAACAACAAGAAAAACAAGGGTCCCAAACTCACTCAGACAACTTCAGCTCTTAATGGTGACAAAGGAGAAAAATCTTAAAAAAATAAGATTGACAAACATTTCAACTTTTGTGGGAAAGATAGTCATGATGAATGATAATGTTTCAAGAAGATGGCAGCTTTAGAAGCAATGATGAAGAAGTGAAACATCAGTATTGATTCTTCTTCTTCTTATTCTTATTCTCATGGACATGCACTTTCTTCTTATGGTTTCTCCTTCAATGCAACTTCTACTTCTTCTTTTCATGAGTGGCTTATTGATTCTAGAACATCTTATCATATAGATAAGGATAAAGCCATATGTTTTTCTATAAATGAATGTAACACCAATAAAATACTTGTTAGTGATGATATATATCTTAATGTTGTAGGATCTGGAATAGTTCAGGTAGATAATGGTCATTTCAATGATGTATTATGTGTTCCAAGTCTTTCCTGTAACCTTCTATCAATATATCAAATCACTCATTCAGGTGAAGGTAAAATAGTAGAGTTTTCACCTCACCAAGTTGTAATAGAGGATATAAAATATCCTCAACATGTTCTTGCAACTAGAATTGTTGATGAAATTACTAGGTTGTACAAGTTTGACAACTTTGGGTCATCATATATTCCATCAGTTTTTGTTTCTCATATCGATGACTTGAGAAAACTTTGGCATGAGCGGTTTGGTCATCTAAACTATCGCTCATTGCAGAAACTATGTAATCAAAAGATTGTGATTGGTCTTCCTGTTGTTTCATGTAGAGATGGTGTTTTTTTTGGTTGTGTTCTCGAAAAACATCACTGGGACAATTTTAACAAACGTGACTCATGGAATGCCTCGGGCCCTTTGCAACTTGTTCACAGTGACTTGTATGGTCCACTTTGTTCTCCTTCTTTTTTTGGGTGCAAATATTTCTTAAATTTCATTGATGAATTTTCCAGACGTACTTGGGTTTACTTATTAAAACTTAAGAACAAAGTTTTTGACAAGTTTCTAGCCTACAAGGCCCTTGTAGAAAAGCAATCTAGACATCAAATTCAAGGGTTAAGAACATATAATGGAGGTGACTATGTGAACAATAATTTTACAAGTTACTGCACTACACAGAGCATCCAAATGAAACAACTTTTCCATATACACCACAACAAAATGGTGTTGCTGAAAGAAAAAACCACACATTAAAATAAATGGCTAATTGTATGATCCAATCTAAGGGATTAAGTCTAAAGTATTGCGTGGAAGCCATCAACTATTAAAATTACATAGTAAATCACACTCCCATAAAGGCTCTTAAAAATATAACACTGGAAGAAGCATGGACTAAAATTAAACTAGATGTAAGTCACTTATGTGTTATCGATATAGCATGGGCTCACATTCCTAATGAGAAAAGGAAAACATTGCAGCGTAAAAGTGAGACGTGTATATTTGTTGGTTATTCTAAAGATGTTAATGGTTACAAACTTATTCAACTACATTGTAATGAAATTATTATTAGAAGAGATGTTAAATTGGATGAAAATCTCTTCGTCTGCGAGCCTAATTCAGTGATTGTGCCTTCTTTGGCCTGTGATCCATCTTCAACGTTTGTCCCTTATTTTGTTCCTATTTTGGTTTCTTCTTCAGATGGTGACAGTGAGGATGGAAATCCACCTTCTCCTTCTCACCTTCCTCCAGATGAGTCCATTAAACATGAACAAACAACAACACCACCACTTCCTATATGGGTCTGTTCAACATGAGAAGCAGTTGGCGATATTGTCGGTGATCCTTCAGATCAACGACAGACACGTTCAAAGTTTCAACAAGCTTCAGAGACTCATGATCTAGAGACATTCAAAGAAGCTTCAGGTAATCTATATCGGGATACAACAATGAATGAAGAGTATCATTCTTTAATGGAAAACAATACTTGGGATCTTGTACCTCTTCCAAAAGGAAGAAAACTTGTCAAATGTAAATGGCTATACATAACTAAGTATGCATCATATGGAAGTGTTTAAAGGAACAAGGCTCAATTAGTTGCCAACATATTTTCCCAAGTTGAAGGAATTGACTATAATGAAACCTTTGTCTCTGTACCCAAAATGAATTCCATCCACCTTGTTCTTTCCCTTGCTACCTCACATAAATGGGAGGTCCATCAAATGGATGTTAAATCCACCTTCTTGCATGAGGATTTGCAGGAAAAAATCTAGATGGAACAACCTCTTGGCTATGTACATAATGACTCTAGCTTTGCTTGTCTCCTTAATAAATCTCTTTATGGTCTTAAACAAGCTCCTCGAGCTTGGTATGCCAAAATGTATAGCTTTCTTATTGACACTGGATTTTTTAGATGTCATTATGATCCTAATGTCTATACCAAGAAATTAGGAAGCCATCTCATAATCCTTGTCCTTTATGTTGATGACCTTATCCTGACTGGTAGTGACTCAAAAAATTTAAACCATGTGAAAACCAACCTTAAGAAGAAATTTGAAATGACAAAATTAAGATTTTTGCACTATTTCCTTGGCCTCCAAGTTTTGAAAACAAATGAAGTAATTTTTCTTTTCCAGTCTAAGTATGCTTGTGAACTTCTTTGTCACTTTCACATGGAATATTGTAAACCAACCCCTTCTCCCTTCTACTGTGGATTCAAGCTTACTGCCACCTGTACTTCTCATGTAGTTTATGCCACCTTGTACCTTCAGTTAGTTGGTAGCCTCTTATACTTGACTCATACATGTCCTAATATTTCATTTTTTGTTGGTCTTGTTTCTCGGTATATGTAAACACCCCATGAAAGCCATTGGAAAGCAGCTAAAATGATACTTCGGTATGTTTGAGGTACAATTTAGTTTGGGATACATTACAATTCAGGGGAACTCCTTTATTGGTTGGTTTCACTGATTCAGATTGGGTTGGAGACCCTGATGATCAAAAGTCTACTGGAGGTTATGTTTTCAGCCTTGATTTAGGACCTGTCACTTGGGACTATAAGAAACAAAAGGATATTGCACTTTCTTCGGTAGAAGCAGAGTAACAAGCATCAATAAATGCAAGTCAAGAAGCCTTATGGCTTCGAAAGATCCTTTCGGAGTTTGGATTCTAGCAACAACATCTGACCAACCTTTGGTGTGACAATCTGAGTGCCATCAAGTTAACCAAAGACCTAGTTCAACATCAACGAAACAAACACATCGAGCTACACCTGCACTTCATCAAAAACCTCATTCATGATCAAGTTATTAAAGTTCTCTTTTTCCCTACAGAAGATCAAGTTGCAGAAATTTTCACAAAGTCTCTTATAGTAGTGAGGTTTTCCAAAATTTTATCTATGTTAGGAGTTCATGAAGTTGTCATTAAGGGGGGATAGGCTCTAATTACGTCTTCCTTCTCCTATTGTGTCACTATTGCAAATCCTTCAATCCTATCCCAAGTTTTTATGAAGGGGGGATGTTAGGATATTTAGACACTTAGGATTTAGTTAATATCTATTTGGTCCAATGTGTCGTTAGGTAAAAGTGTGTTTCTTAGTTGTTTCTTTATGATGCAATAGTATGCATTTGTAGTTAAGAAATCTAGCGATCATGATATGTTCCCAAAATATAGTGATCCAACGGTTCATATTCTACTCCATCTTAAAAACTACATTGATCCGTGACTTAACACCCAATTGGTCCATGATCTCTATTTAAAGAGAATGGAGGGTCATTTTCCGATGATCGATTGTGAGAAACTCTCTTGTAAAATATCTCTGTAATCTTTTTCTTTTGCATTAATGAATTTCTCCAAGTGGCCATGTTGGCTAGGGCCATGGATGTTTCCCCGTAGGGGTTTTACCACGTCAAAATACTAGTGTGTTGATCTTTGATCTGGTTGTGTGAGTGGTTATTCAATGTGTTCATCCTTTGTTGGAATACATGTATTGTCGAACATAACTTCATATTATCCATGCATGTATACATACATTTTAGTAAAATGTTTTGATGATATAATAAACACAGAGTTAATATTATTTAGTTGAATGTATAATATATTTGACTTTTTAAAAATATATACAATATATGTTATTTTTATTTTATTTTATTTATAATTAATTATGAGTTTTAAAAAATTACATTTATAATATTGTTTTTTATATGAAGGACGTTTCAATTTATAATTTTATTTTTTTTTAAGAATCACACATTTTTGTTTATATATATATATATATAATTGGAAGATATATTTATGTCTATAAGAATAATAACCTTTTATAATTGGGGGTAGAGTATGAAGAGTCTTCTTAATTAGATTCAAGGAGATCCATGACAAATGTACAACCACGATCAATTGGATAATCTATTAAAAATGTGCATTTAAAAATTATATAAATTCGAATTTCATTATTTTCAATACGAATGAGGGACAACGATAAATCAATAATGGAGGGGATGTAGTGGCTATATAGTTGAGGAAAGAGTGTATTGGATTACGTGTGTCTGCCTGTGAAAGAGTGGTTCTCTCATGTTTGTTGACCCAACAAATAGTAGGGATACCTTTCAGAGTTCGATATGAGAAAAAAACATGAGTTGTCGAAATCCACTACGTGTCTGGACGTGGGAAATAGTTGGTCGCGCACGTACAATGGATGGATCATGTGTACCAATGATCTAGATTATTTTAGGAATGATATGAAGGAAAATATATAACAAATAATTATACATAGATATTACAAGGAACACAATAATACAGTAAAGCTTAGATTCTATTAATAACTATCTAAAATATAAAAGATTGTAAAATGCAAAAGCACACAAGCTAGCTAGAATGGTGGTAGCTTATCTCTAAGAAGATATGTGTCGGCTATACTCATTTGCACGAAGATTATTACAATGAGGCTCCAAATTCCTTTTTGACATAAAACATAAATGAGAGAAGCATAAACATCCAAAAACCTAACCCTGGGAGATGAAGCGCCAAAAGTCATGTGAGCCTTGATGGCGTAAGTTGGTACACCAACTTCTCGGGATCGTAACTTTTGCATACAATATCCGTTTTAGTATCACTATAGCTCGTTGGAAAGGTTTATCTGAGGAATACACATGTTTTCATCACACTCTAACTCTATCTATAGTGTAACTATGGTGGGCCCAAAAAATGTTGTTTAGGGACTCAAAATGACCTCAGAAGTTTAGGACCCAAAAAGCTAGAAAAAAACTACCAAAATGGAAATTGGGCTTTGATCCAGTGGAATAAGTGGGTGGCTATATATATCCACCTGCATCATCCCCCCCCCCCCCTTAGGAAGCAATGGTCTCCATTGCATCAAGTTCCTGCATCATATGAGGAAACTTCTATTGAACTTGACTCCTTGTGAGCCACTTTCCCTGATGAAGAAACTACCCTTCTTTGACAACCCGATAGAGTTTGATAGTCTGTTGGTGGGTGTATTTTGTATTGATATCCATTATTCGATAAATTTTCACCTGTTCGATGCAGGAAGGATTGATTCATGTAGGAGCCAATTGTTAGGCCGCATCCGATGTGTCCAGGAGAGATGGAAAATATGGTCAGATCAGTTCCACATTAAATACTGAGTGCAATCCAAGGAAAGGAGGAATACTTAATTCAAAATAATTCTCACCCATAATCTTGGTGATGGTGTAAGGCTCGTATCAGAGTGGGCATAAATTCTGATGGGGTCCTGTGAGGTTCTCTTTCTGCAAATGAAATTAGACCTTATCTCCCACCTGAAGTTTGTGTGGTACCCAATTTTGATCGTGGCATTGCTTGTACTTGGAATTGGCTTTCTGCACAATATCATGAACTTGTTTTTGGATGTGCGGGATGCAGTCAACAAATTTGTCTTTCTGATAAGTCTATGTCTGAGCATGGGAGGAATCTTCTTGTGCAACTTCAATGAGAAGAGCTACGTCAATGGGGGGAAATGGTTGAAACCCCAAGCACACTTGAAAAGGGTTCTGGCCAATAGAGATGTGGAGGGCTATGTTGTAGCTATGTTGAGCACAAGGAAGGTTTTCATCCCATGTACGTGGATGTTTGGAATTATACATTCGTAGGATATGGACAATCATCCTATTGACTACCTATGTTTTTCCATCAATCTATGGGTGGAAGGTGGTCGATTTGGTCAACTTGGTGTCCATCATCAACCATAGGTTGGACCAAAAGGTGCTTAGGAACCTACTGTCTCAATCAGAGATCATATTTTTTGGTATCTGTTGGGCCTCAGAAATGTCGCATTTTCATCTTATTTTCCTTTCACTATTCCTCTCATTTATCCATATTCCATTATTCCATTATACCATTTTCATAAATACATTTGGGCTTAACCTTATTATTTTCCACTTTATTCATTTTAGTATTAAAATAGAATTTGTGATTAAATATTAGAAAATCGACATGTTTTCATATATATCTCAAAAATGTGTGAGCTTTGTAATGTGTAGAATATGTGAAGGATTAATTAAAAAATACTTCTCGAATACTTCCTCCACCATTTCAAGATTTGAAGAAATAATTCAAGCCTATTTCAAGGAGAATGTCATAGGGAATGGATAACATATCTTATCCTATATGTATGATAGATATGTGTGAGGATTTGAAAGGATCATATTTTGTAATAATGGGAAATTGGTTGAGAGAAAAGTGGATCTGTAATTATGAGATGCTTATCTTCTTTTCAAAGCTCTCATGTATAAAAGAGAGTGCTCTCTCTTCATGAGGGAGTAGTCATTAGGATGAGAAAGTAATTAGTCATTATGGGATTAGGAGATTAGATCTAGGTTGGAAAATGATTAGAAATCAATGATAGGAGTTAGTAATTTGGTTCATAGTCATTTCTTGGATTAGTTTCATGACTTCATTATTTTGTCATTTGATCATTATGATGTAGTTGAGATTGCTTTACTGTTAGTGTGAGCTCACATGTGTCGTCTTGTTTCTCTTCACATGTTGTTTTCCTTTTGATGAAATTTTCCATTTCCAAGTTAATTTCATTTACAAAATTTCATTTCAGTCGTGTGTTTCAGCTTCTTGCATTAGATTAATGATTCAATTTCAGTTGTAGCTTTAACATTAGATTAGGTTAAATTAGCTTCAATCATGCATATACTATGTATGTGCTTCCCAAGTTTACAAACTCCTAGGGTTGAAAATTAAATGCTTGAGAATTTATTTAACAACAATATTTACCACCAACATTTTGGCGTCTTTGTTGGGGAAGTGCTAAATGGATTGAGGTCTAGGTAGGTAAGTTGTCTTTTAAATTACATAGATTGGGGGAGAATAAACAGTAAGATGAGAGGTAAAAACCTGTGCATCCACTATAGTGAGTTTTCTCCAAAGCCTTGATTGTTCGATTTATGCAAGTGTGAATTTCAATTTCTACAAGTGTGAATTTCAATTTATGCAAGAGTGTTTAATTTCTGCAAGTGTGATTTACTATTTCAGTAAGAGCGTTTGATTTATGCAACTGTGAAGAGTAATTATTTTATGTTTCAACAAGAGTGCTTTTATTTAAGTTTTTCATTTAGATTTCAATTTTGGGTGTTGTAAGAATCTCTTTAACAAGATGGTTTAACAATGAGTTTAGGCTTGGAACAACTCACTCAGATCCTAGTGAAAGTCAGGATGTCCTCTTCTCTGGAAGATGATATCTTGACAGTAGCCGAAAGCTTAATTACTCCTCTAGAGGAAAATGAACAATTAACATTCCAAGAATCTTGCACATCTGACAGAGAAAAACTATTAGAGAAGGAGATCGAGAAAGACGAAGAGGAGTTACAACACGATCTGAAGGAGGGAAATCACGCCTACGAAAGCCTTATTGAACAATGGTTCCAAGTAAGCATTAGGTTAGATCAAAGTTTTTTTTTTCTATTTAGTTAATTGACAGTTACATCAACTAAATGTTCTTATTTTCGTATGTTCTAGATTTCATTTAACAAAATTGACAGTGAATATATTCTTATCACTGTTGTACGTATGGTTACATTGGATCTTTGACTACACATAACTAATTTCTAACTTTCAATTAGAGTAGAATAGGTAGGTTCAAAGGAATAAAACATGTTAGTTTCAGTTTTGAATAAGTATGCTCTCCTCCCGCACTTCGTGTGATCTCGAGGATCAAAAAGTAGGATGTCTATAAATTTTTTCAGGAAGAATAACAATGTAAAAAAAAAAAATGCTTTAAATTTTTGAGATCTTTGTTTGCTAATAAACTTCTTTTCTTTAATTTCATTTGAATTTGAATTGTTTTTTTTTATTTTCCTTTAAAATTTTAGAATAATACAATAAAAAAAAGAGAGACAAAACACCAATTTTTTTAAAGTTAAATTACGATTATGTTAATTTTAAATTTATAGGAATAAAAATTAAAAAAATTAAAAAAATTAAAAAATATATAATAATAAAAAATACAAAATTTAGCTTTGTGTTTTGATTTTAATATAGGAATAACGTTATGAGAAGCTATGAGGTAGTGATGTAAACACGTTGCCACTGTCAAAACATAAAATCATGAATCTGTATAGGCTTAGAGGGATCTTGACCAACAGGTAAATATCTTGCAGAGAACTAAACTAAATTGTCTTCCTCGTCAGCCTAAGAATAGGATTATTTACGTCGCGTTTGTTGCAACTCCACTTCAGCGTACCAGAAAAATGACTAAATCCTAGCATGTGCAGATGCCAAAATCATTGGCTTGGATATCCATTTACCTATGTTGGTATAGCTATCCTGGGAGAAGAGGTCAGGATATGATCACATCAAGAAAGCACACTTCTCGATATTTTATCATTCGGTTTCTTAGAGAGGTATTTGTAACACTCCCACGACGGGGCATAATTTTTTTTTCTTTTCTTAAAGGACAGATTCTCCATCCATGGTTTATAGTTTGGATGGTCAGGGAACTAGTCCGACCTCTCGGTTAAGGAATCTTTGATTCTGGAGCCAAATGACTCTTCAAGACCTTGATGGTATCGTTCTCTAATTAGACACAAACCCTTTCGACTTCTTGGTGCAGGTCTAAAGGTACCTAGGTCAGAGTTTGGGCACTAGCTCTTTTTCTAATAAGCCCTGTTATCCCTGATATCTAGGAATAACTAGGAGATCATGTCTCGAGGCCCACATGGTCCTAGACATGAAGTAATGAGAGCAGGAGTGACTTGAGCATGGCCCTAAAGGGCCCATCTTTCTTCTTCTTAGCCAAACTTGTCCTGTCAGCAGTAGCAGCTTCCATCACTACCGGCCTGGGCTTGCATCAGAGAGGAATCTTTCTCCATGAGGTAATTGGTCCAAGGTATCATGGTATGTGTCATATTTGATCGTTATAACCTTCTTATATATGCATTAGGTTTCTTTCATTTCGGATAACTGCTTGGATCTTACACTAATCCACTTGACCATTGTTGGGGTGATTTATGGGGTAACTTAGCAAGTTGGTATTCATGGGTTTTGGTTAGCCACCAAGGGGGATTTGCAGAGCCATCGTCCTCTCCCACCATCTTATCACTTTTACATATTATACCCCATTCATCCATCCCATTCCCCTAGTCTGGCCATTAGGATGACCTCTCAGGGTACATATTGTCTTGTGGGAAGAAGGGGCTAAAGGCCCAGGGGGTAAAAGCAGCTGGTAAAAGATAAAATCCATAAGAAATGAAAACCTAGAGATGCTTCACCCAGGGGATCCCTGAGAAGGAAATAAAAAGCCTCTTGATAAGAAACTAAGGGACCCTAAGAAAAATGATAGAATAAATAAATGCAAGACCTAACCAAGATGATGGGAGGTCTCATCACGAGCCGGCCCATTATGTTCATAGGTATTTAGCAGTATGACATTGCCACTATATGGTCACCAAACCAGGGCAGTGACCTTTGGTTGCATGGCCAAAGG
>JZKD02S2442333.1:85938-98161 GCA_000966675.3 Picea glauca
ATAGTCTTCACACAATTTCTCTACAGGGAAATCCTTTAGCATCAAACTTCCTTATTTCATATCCATCACTATTTGTGATGGCCTTAACCTTGAGTTGGCTTCAACAATTTACCACATATCACACAAGGAATATAAACATGCATCTTTGTCATGTGCTCAAATTATGTATCCATACATATTCTGGTTTTGTTATCTTACATCATACCTGTGCATCACTTGCACGTTTAATATCATTCATATCTAACTGATATTACTATCAGGATTCATATTAGGAAGTTCCATAATGCATTAAATCCATGTACTTAAGCATAATTAAACATAGATAAGTATTCATCATGCGAGCTTATTACTTGCACTTTTTCCATGTCATTCACACACATGGACATATCAGACTTCTATATCCTTTTCCCAAGAATCTTCCAATCATCCTTATGATCATGTATACACATTCATTTATAATTAGGTTTGTCTCTTGCACCTTTTTACCTCATGCATTCAATTGATAGTTTAATTTCATCATTAGTGTCCTTTATTTTGAGATTTCAATCACTTACAATACTAATCTCGCAGTCATATCTCATATTGATGTTGCATTTTCTCAAGGAAATAACCAACCAAGGTCACTTTCCTCTTTATGTGACAACATTTAGTAAGAAAACCTTCTTGCCTCAGCGTCCATAGGGTTTTACCCATCTCACTTTTCTCTGGTCATGAGGAGTTATATACTCCGATTTTAATATAGAGCAGTAACTATAACTGCCAGGGATCCTACTTGATCCTATCAAATTCATTTAAGCCCACAAAGGTATTAACCATTATATAATCTACCATCATCATTGCTTGAAGTTCCAATTGCCCATGCTTAGAAGCAGTGTTACAAACATTAGGTCATTCGTCCTTTGGGCTTCAACTACTCTTCACAGAACCCTGCCACCTTCAGTTATCCACATTCAAGTCTTATTATAAATGTTAATTAGCATATCTCTACTACGGTAAGAGTATTTATCACTTTGACAAAGGGATAAAGAAATTCTTCTACTGAAATTCAACAAGAATTCCCAAAATCACAGATTCAATCTGCAGTCCTTCTCCTCAATGAGTAAATGAAGATAACAATACCTCCTTACGCGACTCATACATGAGCCTGAACAGGCCAAGTGTTGTAACCATGATCTGATACCAATTTGTAACATACCCACAACGGGGCATAAAATTTTCTCTTTTCTTAAAGGACAGATTCTCCATCCATGGTTTCTAGTTTGGATGGTCGGGGAACCAGTCCGACCTCCTGGCCAAGGAATCTACAATTCTGGAGCCAAACGACTCTCTGAGACCTTGATGGTCTCATTCTATAATTAGACACAGACCCTTTCGACTTCCTGGTGCAGGTCTAAAGGTACCTAGGTCAGAGTCTAGGTGCTAGCTCCTTTTCTAATAAGCCCCTTCCTTGATATGACCTTAGGTGATGGCCTTATGTAACCACGCTATTGTGGGTGGGGACAAGGATCATTTGAAACCAAAATACTTTTCTCCCCTCAATTCACCTTGAGCCTCCATGTGTCCTTTCTTCGAAACCATGGTTTGGATTGCGGCCAACCCTCAACTTTTTAAATTTCACGCATCTATGATCCCCACTGTTAGTGCTAGAAGTTTCCCCTAGCCTATTATAGGGTCAATCCTAACACATCTTGGTTACTGAAATGATTTTTATAAATAAGGATGTGTTTTGATTTTTTAAAGAAGGTGGATTAGGTATATGGAAAGAGAAAGAATAAGAGAAACAGGCTAAATGTAGATCAGTTAAAACACCATTGGGCATGGAGTCAAGTAAACATCCTGTTGATCAAAGGAACTTGAATTTCATATCAGATAATAATTTTATATGAAAATGAGTAGAAGAATAAGGAATACACAAAAAGTAGAACATCCATCAAACTGAGATTCTCTTTGTCAAATGGATAAAATAGTACTTGAAACAAAACACACAAATAGTAGGCAGTCTGTTGGTAGCCAATTCACATTTTTCCACTATTTTATAAGCTGCCTACACCAAAGTTCTGCAAACATCAATTTTTCGTCGCAATTTTCAAGTGAACGACATTTTTATTTTTTGCGACATTTGCACATTTACCTTCGTTTTGTTTTCACGACTGTAAGAGTGAAAACTTAATCTTTCGAAGTTGCATTGAAATAATTATTTGAACTGTCATTATCTTTCTTGTTAGTATGTCTATTGCGTTTACATTTCATTTATCGCTATGTAGTTTGCAAAATCCCTTTCGATCTGTACTCATTGGACATGCTTGGGTTGATTTTGTGACATTGTCTCGCTAATTTTGTGATGCATTGGCATTTGGATTTATGTGTTTTGATCCTACTTGATCATTGGTTTCATGGTAATATGTTGATGTTATGATTAAACCCTTGATATATTTCATTTGGTATGACACCTAGTTTCAAACATATTCGCACATTGATTAAACTATTGATATGAGTTGATACATTGGCGCAGGGTTAAATATTTGAGTTTGGATTCAAATTGAATAATTGATGGTTTAAAACTTTGGGACAACGTTGATTACACACGTTGGTTTATACACTTACCATTTGATTCATTAGTCGGCCAAGTGACATGACTGTTGAGTTATGTTATAATGGGTAGAACAACTATAAGCCAACGGTTGTACTTTGGCAATAACTATTATGCATGGCAGAGATAAACTCCACCACCTTCGGATGATGGCATTTATGCCTATCCATTATTCATCGTTTACCTATGTTATCTCGGATAGCCCGGCATGCATTTTACTCATGTGTGTGCTATGACCCAAACCCTGAGCTTACCGTGTGTTCGGCTCCATGGCACCAGTCGTGAGGATAGAGCCGAATGACAACCAAGCCTTGTTAATGTTTGACAATGCCCGGAAAGACTTGGAGGCTAACAATTGGCTCACCTTCGTGCAGAGATTTGAGGGTTTTAACTTGTTTGTGGCACAACAGTTCGCTATGACTTTCGATGGCTGTAGAGCCAAGGTGGCTGACATCCAGTTGGAAATCGATGAGGGATTTATCAGTTCTGCTACAGGGTTACCTACCACGGGTCAGCGTTGGTTCAAGAATTCAAAAGTAGAAGAGGTTCCATGGACGATGTTGTTTCTCTCGCGCAAAGTCACCTCTTGTGACAGAGGTATGCCAATATCTATGCTTAAACCATGATGGCACGACCTTTTGATAGTAGTCAAGCAGTTCGTGGCCTGTGAAGGTCAATACAGACTCGTTTTTCTCTACCACCTGCGGTTGCTAATGAATTTTATAGGGTATCCATTGAATATGCCTTTCTACTTTCAGCGCAGCTTATATAAAATGTCGAAAAGGTTTAAAAAGGAGAAGGTTGACAGTAGCCTGTTCCACCATGGGCTCATGAAACTTATCATTGTTTATCACTTGAGTTTACACGGTGATAGTTGGAGATATTTCGTTGCTCAAAATGGTTTTGATGATACAGACCATGTCCAGGTTGATAAGCCTATGATTACTGAAACCAATGTTCAGCCACCCGTGCCCTTCCATATCCTATTGCCCTCTCCTAAGATTTCGGTCGACCCTGCTATTGACTCACTAGACGTTGGAACTGAGAAGGTCGAGGCTATAAAGAAACCTATGAGAAAAAATGCTAAGGCAAACCCTACAGTTAATGCCAAGGGTAAAAAGAACGCTCGGCTTATTTCGAGAATGGCAAGGAACAAACCTAAACCCTCTACTGAGTCAAAGCCTATCGTCCTTAGATTTAGATTCTGACATAGAACGTTTTCTAGCTAGGGAGTACCCTTACTTGCAGGATTTATGCCCTGAACCACCTTATTATTTCATGATGAATCTTCCCCCCTGCCTAAGGAATGATCCCAGTTACACAGGGATTAAATTGCCTAACGAAACCCTCAGCCATATAACCAAGCCCTCACCTGCTTTTTCAAAACCCACGCAGTTGTCCTGTGACCAATGTGATTTATGGTTGGAACGATACTACATTGATGTTCCTCTACTCCAATCTAAAATCCAATCGCTGGAAAGTCATGTTGCAGTGTTTATCAGCCAAAGAGACCAACTCCAAGCAACTGATAAAAAGAAAAAGACAACTAGCTCCATCCTTTTCAAGAATGTTGAATCGACCACAGCTGTTATCAACTCCAAATTATTGTTATCAAGCCATCTGCTCGTCATACAGGTATGATTTTCAAAATTGTTCCAGTTTTGTGAATGATCAGGGTTAATATAATGATTCGAATAGCTCTGTTACATTTTGAAATGCCTCTATCATTTAGTGTTCATCCTGTACATTGTTTTGCTTTGCTAAAAATAAATGGAGTTTCATTTTGATACATGATTTGGTCATTCCTAGTTTAGTCACTGGTAGATTTTTGTCAGGATTCGAATGGTTTTCGATTGGATTTGATTTGATTAAGTTAACGAAACTGATGGTTTTCTTTCAATTGAATTTGTTTTGCATCTACTCCAAACAGGAGGTTTCTCATGCTTAATTTAGAATATGATCGTGTTTGGATTTGATTTCATTATGGTTCATATGTTGCGATTGGAAAGTGATTTCAATAAGTTTGATTGTTACGTCATGTAATCTTCTCAGAACAGGAATACAACTCTGTTCAGTTTCAATTTGGAAGGAGCTGCTCTGTTTTGTATGAAAACAATGCTCTCAATTAAGCTTGTGCAAATGTGCCCGAATCGTCAAACGGTTTTGGATTCGTAATGACTATGTTAAAACCTTTTCTGTTCGATTCACTCTAATTCTGATTGGATTATCCCATATTTTGAGTTGGCAAGATTGTTTTATGAACTGGATTCATGTTTTAATTGCTGCTCCGTATGATTTGTAAAAACAAATTGATCAATATTCGTGATTTTTGTCAAATCCGATTATAATTCATTATCAAATGAACGATTTTGATCAAAGTTAATTGATCTTGTTTGCCCAATTTTCAATAACAAATTATGAATTTTGTTTCCAATCAATCGATCCTGTTACGATTTTCTTTGAATTGATTTTCGCGCCAGTTTGAATTGCTCTATTTGTGGCATGAATCGTTTGATGTGTCAACACAGTTATAACGATTTGTCAGATTCATATCTCCTGTTGATAAGGCAGCATAACAATTGCTTGCGATTTTTGTTGATTATGTTGATTTCGAGTTGATATGAAACGATTTCATTATTGTTCCATATAATTTTGTCACCCAACTTTGTGGTAATAAACAAAATAGAGTATGCTTATCTCTGTAGTCTTTAATAGATTTGGATCCTATTTGATTTTGAATGGTATAACATTTTCGAATTGAATGATTCCTTTTTAAATAGCTATTGAATGTTAATTGAATTTTATTTTTAAAAAGATTTTCAATCAATTTTAATGCTGATTCTATGTCTTATTTAGACCAGCTACAGAATCGCAAGATTCTGTAGCTAGTCTATAGGATTAGATTTTTATCATTTTATTAATAAAGAATCCTTCTAACTTGTTCATTTTTGGTCCTTTTCAGGTAAATTCGAATTGAATGGGATATATTGGACAGGCTAGGGGATATTTGTGTGTTTAGTTTTATTGTAGTTTCCTAGTTTAGTTAAAATTGGGATATCTTCCCAGATTTATGTAAACAGTTTGATAACTTCCACAGGGAGGTTTTACCCTGTGGAAAACTTATAAATACTTATTATTTTTGTAATAAGGATCATCCTCACTTGTGGGAGAACCAGGCTATGGATTTCTAATACAAACTGAGACAGAAGTTGATGTTCTGCTACAGCTTTCTCTTTTCATAATATCAATCTTTTGTTTCAAGTTTATGCTTATCAATTTTCATTTGATTAGTGACTACTTTAGCTATCATAGTCTTTTGCAAAATGATGTGATTTAATTAATATGATCCATGTTTGATTTCGTTCAATATTTAAAAACACAGCAATTACTTGGTTCAGTTTATGAATGACAAATTTCTCTTCTTCATCAATTGAATTATTTATTATAAGTCTTTGCATACAGATTTATCTAATTGTGGAGATTTATAAATCATATGATTGTTGTGATTTTTATGTCTTGTTTGTCTTGTAAACACACTTGAAGAGCACTGCAACTATCGTTTACGAGAATCTCCTGGATAATTTGGTGCAGGTTTCCTCCCTCTGATCTGCTGAAACAGTCATCGTACACAGGACAAATCTGGAGCATTTCTCTAGGTTAGTTGTAATTTATTTTCATTAATTTGTTAGTATACTATTAGTATCTTAGTTAGATATATTTGTAGTTTCGATTAGTGATTTAGTTTAATCAGTTTTCTGTTTTATTTCTGTTCATAAAATTATAAAATCAACAAAAATATTTTTGGCTGTCTTAGGGCAGAATATAAATGAGTTTTTCAGGATTTATTCAAATCTGTAAATTGTAGATAATGTACATTTTGTGAATAAGTTATATTTCTGTTAGTAGTTAGATAGTTAATTAGTTAGAGTTAGTTTAGTATTAGTTAGTAGATTGTATATATAGAATAGTTAGATTAGTTTAGTTTGTTTTCATAATTAGTTTTAGTTTAGTTTGTTTAATAGTTAGTTTTAGTTAGATTAGTTTATTAGTTTGTTTTATTTAATTTTAGTTAGATTAGTTAGTTTAGATTAGTTTTTTTTTTGTTTTCTTAGGACCTTAGATCGGCTAACGGAGCAGCTAAACCCATCAGGGTGGTTCATTCCAAACGGCTTGGGTTATTAGACAACCCCAGACCGGTTCCACTCTCTCGGTTGACGGACGATCGATTTCGCCCGTCAACAAATGGCGCTAGAAGGAGGGCCTGCACTTAATTAATGGCACGAGGCGGTCATAAGACTCCTCCACCCCCTAATCACTCACCTATAGTGACTAGAATCCATTCAAACAATAATATCCCCCCTCAAACAACAACTACTTCAACCGACGATCCACAGATCACAGTTGAGCCAACAACCCCTAATCCTATAGGTGGTGACATACAAGAGATTGTTCGTCAATCTCTTATTAAAAAACATAGTGCCTCAGCCCATTTGAGGCAACCAAATTGTCTGTGGGGTCAACCTTTGGACTTCTCTGATATCAGAGAACAATTAGGTGACACTAACCTCACTGTGAATCCTTCAAATCCAATCTTAAATCCTACTGCAGGAGGATCTGGGATACCTCCTTCACCACCTCCATCATCTCCTTCCTCTTCTGGAGGAGATTCCTCTGACGAAGGCAATTCCCCTTCTCAGCCTTCCACACCCACTAACCTAATGGAAAATATGAACAACCCTGCTAAACCTTGGCTTGATCAAGATGCCATAGTTGTACCTGGAGCTCAGCATCCTCTACCTAAGCACCCGGAGAAATGGCTTCCCAAGTTTGATCCTGTCTCAAAACAGATAGCTGAAGATCACATTAAAAATCTCATGTTATCCATAAGACTCCGCAATGTCGAACATGAAGACGTTGTCTGTAGGTTGTTCCCTTATACTTTTGAGGGTAATGCATCCACATGGTACTTTTTCCAACAACCCCATACCATCGTGTCTTGGGAAAAGTTTGAGTCATGCTTTTTGGAAATGTTCAGAGACGGTAAACCTCCGGAAGTCCTAGTCATGGAAATTTCTAGCTTAAGAATGAACCCGAAAGAAAAAGTTAAAGACTTTAATCAAAGATTCTTAACACTTAAAAAATGAATCCCAGCGGATTCCCTACCTACCGAGAGTCTTATAATAGCATACTACACTAAAGCTTTGCACCAGAGCATAGCTATTTGGGTTAAATGATCTAAGAAAGCCATCTTGTTAGAAGCTTTCGAGGAGGCCAACCAGATTGAAAAATACATACTTAGTCTTAAGGAATCTACTAGCAACGAAACTGAGACTAATTCTTCTTCCAAAAAGAAGATTGAAATCCTCCCCAGGCTCACTCAAAGTAAAACACAACCTAAAAACTCTGATTTGGAAAACTTAACTAAAGTTGTTCAAAAACTATCAAATCAAGTTATAGATTTAAAAAGGTCGACCGAAGAAGCTTCCTCGAGTAATGGTCCTTACAAGCCCCTGTTCCGAAAGCATTTTCCTACCAACCGACCTAACCCAACCACAGAAGGCCTAAATCAAGAAAGTTTGCAATGTGCCCTTCAAACAATTCTAGAAGCCCAAGATAACTTGATACCTCCTCAGATCCCTGAGGAGGTAGTTGAACAAGAGACATTTCAAGAAGAAGACTCTTCTCCAAAC
This sequence comes from Picea glauca, assembly GCA_000966675.3. Lineage (NCBI taxonomy): Eukaryota > Viridiplantae > Streptophyta > Pinopsida > Pinales > Pinaceae > Picea > Picea glauca. Next base: position 94,219 of record JZKD02S2442333.1, read on the forward strand.
ATTTTTGGACACTTCTCAGATAGCATCTTTCAAGCTACTTCGAGACAGTTCATCCTTATAATACCAGGAGTAAGACAACAAACAAACCTTCTTTCGAAAACACTACAACTTCACCTCCAAAGCAATCTAAATCAGTCAAAATTAAACAGAGTAATGTGAACCCCAACTTAGATTATGACGTTGTTGAAGATCTTAAAAAGTTAAGGGCTAACATTTCTATTTATGAGTTATTGAAGTTTCCATTTTTGTTACAAAAAATGTTGCAAAATATCTCAGAGAATGGAAAAAATGGTAATTCTAATGGTAACAAGGTTGTGCAAAACAAAACTCCCCAGAAGACTTCCACTAAAAATAGCCTCGATCCTCCAAATAAAGGAAGCCTTCATGTAAGTAATGTAAATAATGTAAATAATGTAGATAAAGTAACTTTAGAAACTGCGAGTAAAAAGCCACAAGCTACTACTCTTAGTACTCACAAGAATGTACCTCATTTCCTTTTAACTTTCGAGATCTTTAATAGAAATGTGCACAATTGTATGGTAGACTCAGGGGCGTCATCCAATGTGATGCCTTGGTCTATTTTCCAGAAGATTAACGCCGAAGTTGAACCCTCGACTTTAAAAATCATACAACTTGATCAAACAAATGTCAAAGTTATAGGCGAACTAAAGAATGTGCTTATTAGATTATCATCTAACCCCAAGGTTCATCAAGTTATTGATATAATTGTTGTGGATATTCCAGAAGTGTATGGTCTGTTTTTAAGAAGGGACTGGTCAGAGCAGCTACATGGTTATTTCGCAATAGATTGGTCCCATCTATGGCTTCCAGAAAATGGAAAGCCTAATAAAATCAAAGTAAATCGTGAGCGATACCTTAAGTTCATGGTCACAGATTTGAACGATCCCAACAAACCATATACACCTCCTGCTGATTCACCTGAAGTACAAGGAATGGACACCTTCTTCGGAAATTTCATGGTTGAGGCTTCACTTATCACCAATCCAGAACAACAGTCCGAGATTGTAGCATATATGCAGCCTACAGTTTCCACGCAATGATCCCATGTACCCGATGCAAATCAAATTTGGTCTTTGTATTTCAACGGGTCAAAGTCCAAAGAAGGAGCCGGAGCAGGCTACGTTATTATCAATCCGGCAGGTAACAAAACATTGATAGCATGTAGATTGGAATTTGAATGTACTAACAATACGGCAGAATATGAGGCTTTACTACAAGTTCTCAGAAAATCTTTGGATATGAACATTCAAAATTTACCGTCTTTGGCGACTTTGAAATAGTGGTTAGACAGGTAAGAGACTCTATCCACTGTCTGTCTCTGCATCTCAAAAGCTACCAGTCTGAGGTATGGAATTTAATGAGTAAATTTTATGCTTTCAATATAAATTCCATTCCTATATTGAATAACTCTGAAGCAGATTTATTAGCTAATGTATCTTCTAAACTTCTTCCTGCAGAAGGTTTATCCCCAGACGCATTCTCAGTTGAGCTGTTGTTTCGGCCATCCGTCCCCGACAATATCACGAACTGGAGAGTATTTGATGATGATCAACAGATTATTAACTTTCTGCACATGGAAGAAACCTTTCAAGGAGCAGTGATAGACGAACACACACATGATGACAATTTGCGCAATTTCATGGTAATACCAGATCCGAGGACTCCCGAATCTTCATCGGATATGGTAAACTCGATCCCAAAATTTGTAGTTAGACTAGCGAAGTTTTATGATTTTCAAGATAAATTTAAAAAGACGGTCAATTGTAAAACCAATAGTTCCTCGTTATCTTATGAAAAAGTGAACTTAGGAACTAATGAAAATCCTCAGTGCATTAATCTAGGGCTAGGATGTTCTCGACAAGAAAAAGATGCATTTGTTAAATTATTTAAAGAATATAAGGATGTCTTTGCATGGACTTATGATGATCTTAAAACTTTCGATCCTAATATCATACAGCATGTCATCCCGATGCAGCCCCAAACCTTACCCTTTCAACAAAAACTGAGGAAAATGCACCCCAAGCTTGAAATGACCATTCAAAAAGAATTGAATAAGCTCCTAAATGCTAAGATAAGTTTTCCTGTTAGACACACTCAGTGGGTTTCTAACCTTGTCCCAGTCCGGAAGAAAAATGGGGAAATTCGACTCTGCATCGATTTCCAGAACCTTAATAGAGAGTTTGATAAGGACAACTATCCCGTCTCGCCCATGGAACAGATCCTTTAGTAGGCATCTGGTTCTGAGAGGCTATCCTTACTAGATGGTTTCTCGGGATACAACCAAGTCCTGATGTCTCCACCAGACCAACTTAAAACTACCTTTCGTACTCCATGGGGGACTTATGCTTATCGCAAAATGCCCTTTGGATTGATTAATGTTGGAGCCACCTTTCAGAGAGCAATGGATATTTCTTTCCGAGGCTTAATCAATTATTCCATCGTAGTTTACTTAGATGATGTGACTGTATTTTCTAAAAACAAAAACGATCATCTAGCTCACTTATGAGTCGTCCTACTGTGATGTCGTAAATACAACATCTCCTTGAATCCCAAAAAATCCGTCTTTGTAGTAGAACAGGGTAAACTCTTAGGTTTCATTGTGTCTAGTGAAGGGATGATTATTGACCCCGAAAGGACTCAAGTCATCGCAAAACTTCCCCCTCCTACGTCGAAAAAATCTATGTAGTCTTTCTTAGGCAGATTAACTTCGTCAGAAGATTCGTCCCCAGTTTCTTTGAAATCGTCAGGCCTTTACAAAATTTGATTAAGAAAGACACCCAATATCACTGGGGACCCCTAGAAAATCAAGCTTTTAATGCAATAAAGAAGGCCATAATAGACGCTCCATCTCTCATGAGCCCTGATTTTTCTCAAGACTTTACACTCTACACTTTTTCTTCAGATCGTTCCTATGCCACCGTCATAACCCAAAAGAATGTTGAGAACAATGAAGTACCCATTGCCTTAATGAGCTCTGATTTCAAAGCCACTGAACTAAATTACAATTGACGGGCAAAACAATCCATCCGTCAACTGGGAGAGTGGAACCGGTCTGGGGTTGTCTAAATAACCCAAGTCGTTTGGTATGGACCACCCTGACGAGTTTAATGGCTCCGTTGGCTGCTCTAAGGTCTCCTAAGGAAGCCAACGAGAAAAATTGATCTGAGCTAAGTGATCTAACTAAACTAAATAAAGCAAAACTAACTATAATAAAGGAAACTAGAAACTAATAAAACAAAGAAAGAAACTAACTTCACAAATCTAACTATGAACTACTAACTGTTATATATACAAAAGACTAATAACTAAAATCAACTATCTAATTACTAATTTAATTACAATTTATTCACAAATGTGCATTATCTACAATCTACAGATTTGAATAAAACCTGTGAAACTGATGTGCTTGCTGTCCTAAAACAACGAAGGATAACTCTTTTTAATTTTATGATTTATGAATAAGAAAGTAAACTAACTGAAATAAAACGATCTAATATATTAATTAACTCAATTACTAGCTAATATACTAAGCAAATAATTGACAAACAAACTTAGAAACGCTCCAAATCTGCCCTGTGTATGATAACTCCTTAAGATGGTTGGAGGAAGAAATTCACACCATTTAGCCCTTAAGCTTCTCGCAAAGGATCAGCTATGATGCTTCTTGAAGTAGGTTACAGGACAAACAAGACATAAAAGAAATCACAACAGTCTTCAGATTATGAACTCCTGCAAAAGGGAAACCTATTATGCAGCAAATTCATATATGATAATTCAATTCATAAAGAAGACAAAGCTATCATTCACAAACTGAATCCTTAACTGTTATGTCTTTTATCAAATTGGAAGTAACAAGGTATGTATAACAATAAGAAATTATATCACTTGAATTTGATTTAGATAGCAAAGTAATACTAAACCA
>JZKD02S2442333.1:113424-132494 GCA_000966675.3 Picea glauca
CCAGGTTAGTTGTAATTTATTTTCATTAATTTGTTAGTATACTATTAGTATCTTAGTTAGATATATTTGTATTTTAGATTAGTGATTTAGTTTAATCAGTTTTCTGTTTTATTTCTGTTCATAAAATTATAAAATCAACAAAAATATTTTTGGCTGTCTTAGGGCAGAATATAAATGAGTTTTTCAGGTTTTATTCAAATCTGTAAATTGTAGATAATGTACATTTTGTGAATAAGTTATATTTTTGTTAGTAGTTAGATAGTTAATTAGTTAGAGTTAGTTTAGTATTAGTTAGTAGATTGTATATATAGAATAGTTAGATTAGTTTAGTTTGTTTTCATAATTAGTTTTAGTTTAGTTTGTTAGTTTATTAGTTTGTTTTATTTAATTTTAGTTAGATTAGTTAGTTTAGATTAGTTTTCTTTTTTGTTTTCTTAGGACCTTAGATCGGCTAATGGAGCCGCTAAACCCGCCAGGGTGGTTCATTCCAAACGGCTTGGGTTATTAGAAAACCCTGGACCGGTTCCACTCTCTCAGTTGACGGATGGTCGATTTCGCCCGTCAACATAGTCACAGCAAAATATTTACCACTCGAGAGTCTATTATCCATGGGAAGCCATTGATTCTCAATGTTTTAAATTCGTTCAAGTAAGACGAAAAATAGGGTGTAAAACAAGGAAGATGAAAAACAGTGTTTAAAGAAGAGAAATCACAATCGGATAAAACAATTGTCATAGATCTCCAATGTCAGAAGCAATCGCAGAAATATAATTCCCTCAGGATTCTAATAACATAAACTGGATGTTATTTCATCAAACTCCTTCTCAAGCCTCACCCTCACGGGTCCCTCCCCTCTTTGTACCTCTTTTCTTCCTAAAATTTATAGATGTACAATCATAAGTTTCCATCTCAAATTGATGGATCTAGGATTTCTAAATACAGAGATTAGTTTCTATTTTACTAGATATGAAATCGTTAAACCAAATCTAAATATGGTTACAAATAGGTGTCGAATACTGAAGTTGTTGTAGACCAATCTCCTTCTTTGTTGCTAACAAATCTGCCTTTGATTGCGTAAAAATATTGGATGACCTGTTGATTTTGGTGATTGAAATTTGGATCTGTTCCTTATTCACTGATTATGCACATGGTAATTTGGACTTGTCTATCAGTTATATCCCTTGCAGTTATATCCCTTGAAATCTTCACTTTTACTGCCATTTGTATTCTCAACCTTTATCTACAGATTTTGTGCTTAATTGCTAGCAATGTTTCACTGATGCCTCCATTTGTGGAACTAATCTCTTAAAATAGAATGAATATATCTCAATTGAGCTTAACTTGAAATTGGTCCAAAACTTGACTCTGTCATAGAGCTTCACTTTGTGCTACGTGCAATTGCTCTTCTTCATGTTCTGCAACTGCTTGTGATGATGGTTGAATTTCATGTTCGCATTGTTATGTATCTTGTTGTTGCTCCTGGTCTAGTTGAGACAAAGGCTTTTGTAAGGTCTTCATTTCAAAATCCAAACATCATTTCCATTTTGTGTCCCTTACTTGAGATATTCTAGAGTCTACATAGTTGCAACAACATGAAAACCACATGAATTTTGACACGATTTCTCCCATACTGATCATTTTGTAGAGAGATTGTACATTTTTCCATTAACCAATGTCCCCAATGATTAGGCGTTATGTCTATTGAGATGAACTTAACTATGCCCAATCCAATCAAATGCAAAAGAAGAATCTACAAGTATAGTTGTACTTATTTGGAGACTCCATGAAAATTTCTGTATTATCTGGTAATAATGAAGAACCAAAATAGCTTCCTAGAAGACCAAGATCTCCTCCATTTGTTAGGTCTGCTATAAGGTCTGAAAGACTAAAATTCTAAGGTATCTTCCCAAGTGATATGAGTGAGTCCCTTAGGTTGCCTCCTTATTAATTTGATAGGGACATAACCAATATTTCTTAAAAGAATAGAACAAAGGTACTCTATTTCTGAATGCTTTTTCAGCCAATGATCTCCAATTAAAGTTATAAGATCCGAGCCTCTCACCTTCTAACCAATATAATGAATATTGTTCATAATGGGGTAAAGAAAAATCCTTGGCATTTTCCCCTTATATAGACTTCTCTAGACTCAGTCACATATTATACTATGGATCTTTACAACAACAATCTCCCCACTATTTGCTCATGATTTCTTCAAACTGCAATGTGAAAGGAAATTGACCCAAATGTGTTCTTTACATCAATGTTTCCATCATTTTTCTTTAAATAAACCTAAACAAAACAAGAACTCTATCTAGAGTATTCTCCAACTCCTCCTGTTTCTACTATTATGGATTTGTTGGTTGTTTGGATGTGGCATGACGAACACACCCACAACTCGAACATTGTATTCGTCAACAAACTCACCAAGAATTAGTCCCTCTGTTTGTGGCTCTTCCTTGTTGTCCTACATCATGATTTGATACTGTAAACTTGTCAAATACTCCAAAAACGCAGCTATCCTCACCATAGGGCACTTGCGGGATCTTTGGCACCTGTTCATGGCTCACTATCTATGGCACCTTGTGTTGAGTGAATCAACTGGGATTACGCATTGTTGTTGATGGTATTGTGGGCAGGTTTCACCTTCATGATGAATGCCAATTATCAGAGAATATGACAATGACTTATGTTTGTAAAAACTAATTCTTCGAGAACCAATGGCAACGATTTTTGTTGGCAAGATAATTTTTTTCTCAGCCAAGATAACTCCTCCTTGTCATGGCTTAGTGTGGTGCTAGTGTGTTGTCTTTTGACTTGAATTGACTGGCATTAATCCATGATACCTTGTGCAATGAAAGAAACCTGCTATATATTTGAAACGTCAATCTCTCCCAGAATAACCGTTCCATCAGTTCCATTAAAGGGAATCACATCGATCCTTCACGTTTACTAGGATAACAAATTGGTTTCCCCCAATTTGGAGAAGGTTTAGAGTGTTTTGTGAAGATACGATTCTGGAATCTAGAGCTCCGTTCTTCTTGGCGCACTGTGAATACTTTTCCTCACAGCATGAGCTAACTGATGGACACCTGTGCAACATCCTCGCAACCTGGCTGTGGTCTATTTGTGATTATACTCATCGATTTTCCTTTATTCCTAAAAACTAATGCTCCATCTATATTAAAATCATCTAACACCTGTAATATTGTCATTAGCACAATGTATCTAGCAGCCAACCCTTTGATCGATAACTGAAAGAATATTGTTTGAAATTTCCTCTTAGCATCAAGAGTCAGGGCTTTAAATCTAGGTTTTTTGCCTTTTATTTATTTTCTTAATACCTCATATTCCACCTGTGCTATGCAAAATGTTTGCATCTGTTTATAAACTAAACATTATACACTGTTGATTGAAGTGTAATGCACTTTATGCTTCCCTATGAGCTTGGTGCTTGATGACTTGTGTGTTGGGGCTTAATTGTATATTAGCGTTGTTGTTCCCTGTGTGTGTTTGATATCCCATGATGTGTGTGTTTGATCTCCCATGATGACTGGTGTTGGGTAATGTTGTGGTTAAACTGTATTGTGTTTGATGACAGGTGTTGGAGATTAGCTCCTAGCCAAGAAATTTTGCTAAAATAATCGTGAAGTCTCGATCAAGGCATCATAGCATTGTTTCAAAGATGTATAGAATAAGGATTTGTACCCTTCTGGTACCTCTCCTCTAATGAGGTTACTTAAAATCTTAGCACTACTTCTATTATATGCAATACTGGTGTTCTGGAAAAACACTTTTCAGTGCTACAGGAATAGCCTCATTCCTGCAACAAGGAAAAAATGAATATTTAGTATCTGGATACTAACACTAGCTCCTTCTATGGATGATGTTCTCCCTGTGGGACATCAATAACTTGTATACCATCATGCCTTATCATTTATACTCATCTATGCAACATGACGCTGCAAATCTTCCACTTTGCAGACATCCACAACTTTCGTGTTGTGCCTAATTCATTTGGTTAGTGGAGTCATCCAAACTGTTGCTAAAACTCCGCAAATTATTCAAACTCTGAAGTAACAACATACTACAACAGACTAACAAACTGAAAATAATATACTTTCTCATATGACGAGATTATTTTACACACTGCCTACTCTATCCAACTGCTTCCATTAGATCAGGTAAAATCATGCTTCCAGTGAAGCCATACAAGTATATTCTCACTGATGAAACTCTTAATATGGAAATAACGAAAGAAGGAACCCATGGAATACATAAATGCAATTCAAAATGATGATAGAAGAACAATTTGACATTTGAATTGCTCGAAGATTCCAAATAATTGGCAAAAGGATCCTAAAAACCATAAAGAAATACCTCTTCCTGATTTTTTAGCTAAAGGTCAAAAATTCTATGCATATCTTCTTTTTGATAATGGCGTCCACCTTCAGCTATTTGCAAATATGAACATGACTGCAAGATGATTTCACTGCTACTCGATTCTTGTTTGGTGTATGCTCTGTAAGTGATACCAGTTTTCTATTCATGAGATATTGAACTGAACTCTTCAATAATCCCAATCCCAACCTGCTTAATATCTTATGAAGATGGTGAACCATTAATATCAGATATTGGTTTGTTGACTTCTAGAAAAGAATCTATTACAACTAGTGAAGGAACATGCTTGGTAAATGGTTCATAAAACTACTTCAGGTTTCCCTCGTTTCCTTCCTCAACTTTTGATGCATAGTTGTCATAAAGTGGCTTACTGCTGAAGTTTTCATTACGTGTTGATGTGAAAATTTTCCCTCCACTTGAACCATGACTATCAAGGAGTGAATCTAAATTTTGACTGTTGTGATAAAGATGTTGATCAAAAGCCTTATAGAGAAAAGATGAGTTATGTTGTTCATATAAATTACCATCATCTTCAGAATCATAATACTCATCATAGATAGGTAAGACAAAAACCTTTGTTTATTGCATAGAAGGATGAGCAACCTCAAGCTGTAAAACAGATTTAGAAGAAGATTTGAAAGATGATGAAACATCTTCTCCTTCCTCAACATAATCATCCTCTATATCATAGTCAAAACTACTAGAAACATTTGAATAAAGGACAAATGTGTCTACAGTATGGCTATCACCAACATCCTTACAAACAAAAGAAATACTAACTGAATGTTGGATGTCGAATTTAAATTCTTTACAACAGTTATCAAAAGGAAAATCAACTGGATAAATGTTTTTGTAATAATGATGAAATAAAGTATGAAATTCCTTCAAAGAATGAATTCTAGCAGCAAGAAGGGATTGACACCATTTGCGAGGATGTTCTTCTAACAAAAATCTGAACATTTTGATTAAGACATCCTCATGAGCAAAATTATGTTCAAGCATGCATTTATGAAAATTTAATAAATGGTCACCGAGATTATCACCCTTGCTTCCTCTAAATCTAGGAAGATAGTCATCCCATTCATCTATTGTAGGCACTGGATGTGGAAAACCAACTATGTTGGTGAAATCATAAAATGCATACTTCCGAGCCAAAATAGTTTCCATGGCCATCATGGATCTTCAACCAATGGAGTCACCTATGAATCTCGGGACAATGGAATCGCGATGGTGAAAGATGTGCAGTCATGTATCTTCCCTCTTCCTATTCACCATAAAGAAGCGGATCTGATCGTTGTCGTTCTCCTAGGGAAGATATCTTCATTGCTTCATCCCCAACAAGGATGTCAAAAGATTTTAGTGCTAGAAGTTGCCCCTAGACTGTTGTTACACATTATTTTCATGATCCCTATGACCGTTGATGATGTAAACCTATGTGTTGCCTTCAGAGGGGTCAGTGGCCTGAGTTCCTGAAGAGAGAAGGGAGAAGAACTTTTCCTAAGAAAAGAAGTTGCATTTTCCTTTGTAATAACCCTATAAAAAGGAAGTTGGCAGGCTACATTATAGCTAGGGTGCGAGAATGCCTGATTCTCGCAGACTACATCATAGCTAGGTCACAAGGAGTTTGCAGTCTTCTCTATAGGTAGGGTGCAAGAATGCTTACACGTGGGAAAAACGAGCGTTTTCTTGAATCTTCTAGAAGGAGAAACTTCCATGGTGAGGTGGCATCCAAATGGTTTGGATCTTACTCGCTTTCATGATTTAGTGGGATCATCCTAACCTCCTCACCTTATCCTCTTCAACTTATAAAACGAGAGGAGCTCTCATGGAGAAGGGCTAAGTTGGATTTGGCTTGGAATTATTAGCTTGGGTGGAGTGCCTTTGAGTTTTGCCTTTGTCAATATAGATTTTGAATATGATCAGATCTATGCTCTCAAAATTCTTGGAGTGGAAGTGTGTGGGGAATGAAGGAAAGTTAGAAGGGACCTTACAACATTAAAGCCATGGTTGTAATCTCTCTTTCACATTTAATGTGATATAGTAATATGATTCTTTCCTATAAAGCTTGTTGTGTTTAATTGTATGATTCCTTAATCACATACAGAGGTTTATATTGAGTTTATGCTATTACTATCACTTTGGTTGGTTGCGTTCTTTTGCAGGTTCATCATTGTATGAGCGTTGGAACGGAGCTAGGATGGTGATGGAAAGAGGAAGCGACATTTAAACGGTATGTCACCTATCCCTCTTTAGTTAGTAAATTCAATATTTAAAACTTAAGGAAAGCGTCATGTTCTGGTGTGTTTTGTTCTAGATCTAGGTGGATCTAGGGAGATTAGTTAGTGTCTGCACCTACCAATTTATCCGATAACAAAATTGGCGACCTCACTGGGGAACGAATTGTTTCCTAGTTAGTCTAGTTTCCCTTTATTTGATTTCTTGTTTTCTGGTTTCTGAGTTTGTGGGACATCCATCCAGACTCTCTAGATCTAGAAGTTCACTTAGATTCCCTATCCTTTTTCAAAATTTTCTTAGATTACAGACATTCTCGCACTATACCTCTCTACAGCATGCGAAAACCATTGATTTCCGCACACTGTTGTTAGATCCAGTGCGAACTTCTCACACCCTACCAATGTCTAGCCTGTAAGAATACCTAATTCTTGCACTGTACTCTACTGCTAGGCTGTGAACTTGTTTGTAAACTTTTTTGGATCGGGTCTTGTCATCTTATGATGACCCAATTTTTCTTTGATCAGCTAGATTGAGCTTTTGGAGCCTATATTGATCTGTTTACAGTCTGCTTGACATTCTTTGAGTTACTTTTAGCCACATTGGCTTTGTTTGGTTTTGAAGGATTAGTGTCTTTGTTTGAGTATCTTTCAATTCCAAAGCCTGTGTTTTCTTTTAGAATTATTTAGGGAAAGATCATATTTCTTCTAAATAGTTCGCTTTAAAAGAAAACTTTTAGTTAGTTTTTTTTTTTTTTTTTTTTTTTTTTTTTTTTTTTTTAAGAAGGTTCATTATTGCTTTTAGTGAAAATTTTGAAACAAAAAGATTTAATTTCTTACTTTATATTGGATTGGGGGCATCCTTTCATTTGAAGTAGCGGAATTGCATGATTCTTGGAATTTTTTGATCTTAAATTATGAAATTTTTTCCCCCTCATGGCCGGGAGGGGGGCCATGAATCATGCATTGGTGTACAGTCTTTTTTGCTTATTTCTTGAGAATATTGATATTGATGAGTTTTAAGATTTTGGGACATTGTGCATCTAGGAATGATAAATGTTTTCTCCTTCTCGTAGCATAGTTTTCATCGAAATGAAAAGATTGCATCTTCATCTCTTTGCATAACTTTCGAGTCGGTCAAAACACCATATTGTCCACGCCATTTTCCTTTTGAGTAACAACAACCATAAAATAAAGTGCTTATAAAAATTGATTAGACATTTTTATCTTTTCTAGTAGCAAACCTACATTAGATTAATCATAGGGCTTTGGAATAGGTGTGAAATATAACTTTCCAAAGATGCAAACAAACATAGTATCTTGTGATAGGGAGAGTTAAATCCACTTACTACATTTTGTCCTGGGAAGCCCTTCTAACACAAGGGTCAATCACAAGGTCGCATTGAGACTGGTAGAGTTACTCACCCTGCTTTGTTGGTCTTGGTGAAGAGATTACGTGTATTATTGGGGTCGCTTGAGAGGTATTCCCACAATGATGAGTGGAAGCCTTTCAAGTCGATTTCGGGCTAGATACCATGTCCTTACACGTGGATCAGACTGTCGACTATTTCCCTAGGCATTGTTGTAGTGATTGGTAACCTTAGTGGCCTATATCTTTAGGGTCTTTACACAAGGTGACTATGGAGGGGCAATTCTTCATGATACCTGGAATCGATGTTGTCCAAACTCACTCGGCCTCCTTGGAGGGTATACCCATGATTATGCGTGGGAGCTTGAACCAGGGTGTAAGTCCGTTAAGAAGGTTGTTAACGTAACTTTTCCACCCACTCTATCTCATCCCATTCTTACATTGTTCTCACAACGTTGGATTTCATCACCAACTAGTGTGTTTTTTGTGAGAAGGTTTTGTTTGCTTGCTTGCTTACTATATTTTTAGCATGTGTTGTTTGTTTTCCCTAGTAGACTTTAGGTTGGATTTTTGTTTTAATGGCGTCAGTTCCCAGAACTACCAATGAAGAAACCCCTTTTCCAGGGGAACCTTTTATTTTTCCTTCTTACAGAAACATTGGTCCTCCTCATATCGCTACTTTGAGCCTTCTAGGTCTCATGATTGGATTACTGGTATGGTTGTTTTCCACTCAGGTAATCCTGAATGCAGTTAGTGCTTTAGTCGCAAGAACTTCCCCCTAAGAGCATAAACCTCATGTTGATCCTTCACCTTATTCACCAGTAAGGTCTTCTTCACCTTCTTCGCTTGCAAGGTCTCCTTCTGTTTCATCTTCTTCGTCGAGTGAAAGTTCTGAAGCTAGTAACCCAGTGAATAAGAAGAAGAAGAAAAGAAAGATTAAGAAGAAGAAAGATAAACAAGGGTCAAAACCTCCAACCATTGATAAACATGTTGCAAAACAACCAGTTATTGTTACTCGTGCTGGGAGTGTTGATGATGTCAAGATCACCCAAACAACCCGTAATCCCAAGTACCCTTGCAGGCTTTGTAAGAGTAGTCATATTCTTAAGGATTTCCCTGGTCTATCCAAGGTTATGGAAGCATGGTCTACATCTCCTTTCCAGTCCATGTTGTCATCCTTTGAACAACATGATGACGACCCCCCATCAACCAGTCATGATATAGTTGGGAAGAAGAAAAGTAGAGTCAATTTCCCATGTATGTTATGCAAAGGGAGTCATCTCACTAACCTTTGTCCTCATATGAACGAAGCCTCAAAATTACTGGAATACATGACTATTTCACAACCTCAACTTCTAGCTGCTTACAGTAAGCTTTCTCTCAACCCTCCAATAGTTGATGGAATGATCACTCTGGTCCCTTCACCGGTCAATCCGGTTGATCATGTCGTCAATCTTGTCACATCCTTAGTTGAACCAGTTGAAAAAGGGGTTGATCCGATACCATCCTCAGTCAATCCCACTCTCCCCTCATAGAGTGAAACTAAAGTGGTCGATCCGATGCCATCCTCGGTTGATCCCACTCTCCCATTAGAGAGTGTCACCCAAGTGGTCGATCTGTTTCCATCTGTTGACCCCATTCTCTCCTTGGAGAATGAAACTCAAGTGGTCGATCTGATCTCTCCATCGGTCGATCCTACTCTCCCGCTACAGAGTAAACCCGATACTGCCCACGTTTTTCTCGTTGATACAGAATCTCCCATGCCATGGGGTATTCCTCCTTCTCCCGTAGGACCCTCTCCAAGTAATGAGGCCATATTTTTTTATTGGGGTGTGCTAACTGGACCTCATCTTCCCTATTACATTCCTTTCCATATTACAGTACAGGTTTGTGGTCGGGACATTCCTCAAACATTGATAGATGAAGGTTCATCTGTTAGTATTTTTTCCTCTATTGCTTGGCAAGCATTGGGTTATCCTCCACTTGCGCCGGTTACACAAAATCTATTATATTTTAACAGAAGAACCATTCAACCTTTAGGGACCCTTCCCTAGTTTCCTATAACTTTGGGAGGGGAAACTATCTTTATTGATGTCATGGTAGTCCAAGATCCCTTAGATTTCGCTTTACTCCTTGGGCGGGATTATGTCTATGCCATGAAAGCTATTGTGTCCACTTTGTTTCGTGTGATATCTTTCCCTCATGATGGATGAATTGTGACTATTGATCAACTTTTATTCATTGGTCCTGACTAGATCGCCTCCCTAAATGGTTCTTATATGTAGATAGTATCACCCCCACCACATGTTAATTATGTGGCGGTGTCGCCCATGGCTTCAACTTCTGATGACTTAGATCCAATAGTTGACATAGTTATCTCTTCGATAGGGTTGTTAGAGCCTGAACTCTTTACTCCTATCGCAACCCTTGACATGTTTTCCTTCCAGAGTGTGTTTCTTCCATCAAATGAAGATCTCTTGGAAGCCATGAACGAGTTTTGTCCCTTGACATGGTGTCCTTCTAGAGCACTGTCCTCTTGGCAGCCATGATCAAGAAGAGTTTCAACATGGTTTTCTGATTTCAAGCTCATTAAAAAATGAAACCAGCATTGATCATGGTTTTCTAATTTCAAGCTCATTAAAAAATGAAACCAACCTTGAGCATGGTTTTCTTATTTCAAGCTCATTAAAAAATGAAACTAGTTGTCAGGATAGTTTTTTTGTTTCTACGGAAACCTCATTAAAAAATGAAATAGAGATTACGAGGATAGTTTTTTCATCTCTGTGGCAACCTTGTTAAAAAATAAAACAGAAATTACGAGCATAGTTCTTGTTTCTTTGTCAAGCTCGTTAAAAAATGAAACAGAGGTTACGAGCATAGTTCTTGTTTCTGTGTCAAGCTCGTTAAACAATGAAATAGTTTTCCCCCTCTCTATTTGAGTCAAGTCCTTCTTCTAGTGTTTGAAGCTTCATTTCATTCTCCTTTGCAGTTGGATGAAACAAAGCTTGGGGGGCAATGCTTTCAGCCTCTGGACTTCATGCTGAATTTAGAGCCGCTAGTTTCTTAAGCTGGGGGCTAAGTACCAACCATCCTTGGGTTATGTGTTGGGAAGTCACAAGCATAGTTTTTCTCTGGTTCAAGCTTGTGTAAAAATTAAACCACTTACCTTAAGCATAGTTTCCTCTGGTTCAAGCTTGTGTAAAAATGAAACCAGTTCCAAGCATAGTTTTGTTTTGTTTTAAAGCTTGCGTAAAAATGAAAACAATCCCGAGTTTAGTCTTTGTTCTTTCTCATGCTCGTTAATACATGAGAATAAGTTACTGAGCTTAGTCTTTGTTATTTCTCATGATCGTAAATACATGAGAATGTAACTGAGTATACTTTTTGTTGAAGGAAAATCTCCCTGTGGATAGGTAGATCTCCTCTTGAGAGCTAGACTCTTAACTCTTAAGATAAAAGACACTTAACGTGGAAACTGACTTCCTTTCAGATCTATACAAACTAATTCATGAGGAGGAAGGAGAACATAAGTACCCTTGTACCGACGTTTGTCCCTGCACGCTCCGAGTTGAGCTCCAATCTTTCGCTCCTCGATGAGGCCTGTAGACAAACAATAGTACGACCACTTCCTACTTTATTGATATTAGCTCAAAAATAGATCTATCTATTGGTGACAAGTTCATGTAAGATCAAACACAAACTAGAAAGAAACAGGCCAAGCATGTCATATTGATGGGAACAATGACAGAAGTAACTTACAACCGTAGATGCTAATGCGACAGCTTCGTCAAGTCCCCTTTGTCTAACCCTTTCTCAAAAGATCCACAACTTGGATGATAGTAGATTCACTGATTAGTCTCCTCCAGTTCACTGTGTGTTTCCTATGAGATTATAGGTTTCATGCTTTCAATTCTTTCCCCTTTCCACCATCATAGAGCCTGCTTATATAGGTTAAGAGAGGCTTAACCTCTTGAGGTATCTTTAGTGTAGGTGGAGGAATTCCCTCCTTAGATCAGGGATCTTCTCCTAAGATCATGATTGAACCAGGAATTCGAATGAAACTGCCTTCCAAACTTGAAAGATCCTCCCCTTATTCTCCTCAACAGATCAATTACTGCCTAGATTAGGTAGCGCTCCCTCAAAAGGGGCATCAGGGCGCTATAACACTCCCTAGTAGGCTCAAGGGGAGTGCCAACGCTTCAAAGATTTTTAGTGCTCCTTCAGAGGGGTGGTCTATTGTTATAATGCCCCCCAACACCTTGTGGGGGAGCGCAAGCACTCCTAAGGGTGAAATAGGGGAGCGCTCTCCCTTAAAACCCTAGTTTGAGAGCTCCTTTTAGGTGGTAAGAGATTCCTAACTTTAGTTAACCATCCTTCTTCCTCCAAATCAGGTAATTGAGGTATTCTAAGTGTCTCCTTGGTGTCATCATCATGGCAGTATGCTTTGTTTGACATTTGCGACACTTGTGAACAACATGCGACACTTGCGACAGTTGTGAGGAACATGCGACACTTACAATAATTGAGAGGAACATGCGACACTTATCAAATCGAGTAATATTGATGTGTAACAAATTGCCCCCCAAAGTATGAAGTTAGAAGATGAGAACTGATAAGTGAAATGCTTTGTAGACTTTCAAGCAAGGGTATAGACTCAGAGAACTTGACGGAAGCTGCACAAAAACATCCAACAAATATTATGACATGTTTCAAAACCCAAGGCAAGCATACCTATGCTTGGGTTATCAAGACTTGCAAGATATGGCCGCCATAAACACACTGCGGATCCATAATTGTATTGATGAAAAGGTATAGCCACTGAGGATACAATGTGGATCTATACTCTGATAACTTGGACTGATTGTAGCCACGAAGAATACACAGTGGATCTATGAGATGACAAGACATAGCCACGACCAATACAAAGTGGATCTATGTAACAGTGGATGTATCATTTGTCCAAGAGAAACTCCTTCGCAACCTGGGAAAAATACTTATAAAAGTGATCACTCAACCCAGGGTCTTCTTACCGATCCCAATGTGGTACGAATCTAACCATGTGAATAGATGTCCTGATGTTGAACATGGCAGAAACCACTTGATTACCGGTCAATGGTGTAAACCATTAACAAGTGCGAGGGAGATCACCATTAATGTCAATGATTCCCAAGGTACCCTAGAACATTCCAATGAATGTGAATGGATGAGATGGATTCAAACATCCATGGAATCATCCGATCAAAGGTCAGTGATGTAAACCCACTGTCAGACGTGAGGAGGCCTACCATTGAGGCCTCCAGGTCCCAAAGTACTAACTGGTTTCTAAGTCTAGTTCATGGATAATGTGTTGAAGTCGACAAGAATAGGCTCGTCGAAGGAGGGCCTTGATGTATCCCCCATCAACGACATGAAACAAACATAGAGATGTAATTGGTAGATCAAATGAACATGGTCTGACACGGGTATTGAGACAAGATATTTGTGATGGCTGACTCTCGAGGCAGATACTTCCCTTGAACACTGAGGCACGATAGCAAAAACATGACATGGACCAAAACTTGATGATGCAGTGGATGTTGTGACTTACGTCAAGAGACCCAAAGGAGTGAAAGAAACTCAAAGGATTGGCTCAGTGCAGAGGTTCAGTGGATTATAATGCATGAAAAAGACAAAGTGTCGTGTTCAAGGGCGACTCTAAGAATTACTTGGTAATGTTCTTAAGAGACTGCTTGGATTGATTCTTTCAAATTTCCCCCCATCCAGATAGACGAGTACCTCTTTTTATTTTAACGAGCTCGAGGAGGGTAACACATGCTCGATATAACTCACCTTCGATAAGTTCCTCTTCCTTTATCTAATGAACTGGAAGAAGTAAGGATTCGGTCCCATATGGGCCTGTCGATGTTTTGTTTAGCGAGTCCAAAGACAGAAAACTCGAAGGTTTTTCATGATTATAGAGTATGGAAAAACACTTAAAAGAGAACTCTCTCAGTTCCTTTTTCGTACAGTAGTCTTATGAGACCGAAGAAGAGATAAGCTATCGCTCGAAAGACACCCTTTCGAACCTTTTAACGAGTGTGAAAGGAAGCAAGGTCACTCGACGATCTTTTCATATTTAGAGAGTCTAAAAAGAGTTTAAAGATGACTCCAGGGGGTTCCTTTTTTCGTGTGTCCATGCAGGTCCGAAAAAGAGATAAAAGTCTACCCGATGCGTTCTCATATTTTCGAGCTTGAAAACGAACTAAGACTATGCTCATGGATGTGACAAGGTAAACAAACGATCAGAACTACTAGGAAACCTGTGATGTCAAAACTGCAATCCAAAGGTTTAGTGAAGCCATTATGTTTCCAAAGAAACCCATAAATAACTATACCTTATAAAAATGGAAATTCATAAATAGTAATACAAGAAAAAAATTCATTTACCATTTCATTTTGCATAAGGATTTGTAGCAGTGGAGATTCTCACTTTGGAAGTGGATCTTGTTTTGCTTGATACCGGAGCTACAGTTAACCGTTTCTTTTGTCATTTGGACCAGGTAGATCTTCACTTCCCTTTCTTTCAATTACATGGTTTAATATTCATTTTCATAGTAGCATTTAATTTAAAAAATGAAGCCCTAAGTCGCCCCCAAAAAGATCAAATCGACCTCTATTAAAAACGATGGGAGTAAGACATTCTTTTGCAAAAAATGTTTTAGAAAATGATATCCAAGATGCCAACGCCTTGACACTTGAGTAGATGGGTCATTTTTTTCAAAGAAGTCATAGAAAACTCAAAAATATGCCCACGCAGCCATTATGGACATCATCTTAATTAAAAAATGTTTTGTTGTTGCGTGATGATTATTGAATGGTAAAGAGAGGGCGTGATGATTATAAAGAGGGTGTGGTATTTTTGAACAATGTGGGTACTAGATTTCAAGTTCTTAAATTGTTTAAGAAATTGCCGAAATTGCCAAAGAATTGAATAATGAAATTCTTGGTTTTTTGTTTGTAGGTGATTTCGGCGACCATGATCGAGTGGAAAGAACGAGAGCATGATATTGATGACTTGGCTTCCTTGCGGAGTCCTCCCTAGTGGAGTCGTCAGTTTCTATTGAAGGAAAATCTCCCTGCGGACAGGTAGATCTCCTCTTAAGAGCTAGACTCTTAACTCTTAAGACAGAAGACGCTTAACGTGGACACTAACTTCTTTTCAGATCTATACAAACTAATGCATGAGGAGGAAGGAGAATAGAAGTACCTTTTTACCGATGTTTGTCCCTGCACGCTCCGAGTTGAGCTCCAATATTTTTCTCCTCGATGAGCCCTGTAGACAAACAATAGTACGACCACTTCCTACTCTATTGATATTAGCTTGAAAATAGATCTATCTATTGGCGACAATTTCATGTAAGATCAAACACAAACTAGAAAGAAACAGGCCAAGCATGTCATATTGATGGGAACAATGATAGAAGTAACTTACAACCATAGATGCGAATGCGACAGCTTCGTCAAGTCCCCTTTGTCTAACCCTTTCTCAAAAGATCCACAACCTAGATGATAGCAGCTTCACTGATTAGTCTCCTCTAGTTCACTGTGTGTTTCCTATGAGATCATAGGTTTCATGCTTGCAATTCTTTCCCCTTTCCACCATCATAGAGCCTGCTTATATAGGTTAAGAGAGGCTTAACCTCTTGAGGTATCTTTAGGGTAGGTTGAGGAATTTCCTTCCTTAGATTAGGGATCTTCTCCTAAGATCATGATTGAACCAAGAATTCGAATGCAACTGCCTTCCAAACTTGAAAGATCCTCCCCTTATTCTCCTCAACAGATCAACTACTGCCCAGATTAGGTAGCGCTCCCTCAAAGGGGCATCAGGGCGCTATAACACTCCCTAGTAGGCTCAAGGGGAGCGCCAGCGCTTCAAATATTTGTAGCACTCCTTAAGAGGGGTGGTTTATTGTTATAACGCTCCCCAACACCTTGTGGGGGAGTGCCAACACTCCTAAGGGTGAAATAGGGGAGCGCTCTCCCTTAAAACCCTAGTTTGAGAGCTCCTTTCAGGTGGTAAGAGATTCCTGACTTTAGTTAACCATCCTTCTTCCTCCAAATCAGGTGTTTGAGGTATTCTAAGTGTCTCCTTGGTGTCATCATCATGGCAATATGCTTTGTTTGACATTTGTGACACTTGTGAACAACATGTGACACTTGCGACAGTTGTGAGGAACATGCGACACTTATGACAGTTGAGAGGAACATGCAACACTTATCAAATCGAGTAATATTGATGTGTAACACTGTTATCACTTTTCCGGACTCGTAAAGATTATACGAAAAAGGAACCCCCTGGAGTTCCCTTTAAGCTCTTTTTAGACTCTCTAAACATGAAAATATTGTCGAGTGACCTTGTTCTTTTCATGCTCGTAAAAGTATTTGAAGAAAATGTTTGATGGGCGATATTTTAGCACTTTTTTGGTCTCATCGAACTAATTTACGAAAAAGGAACTGAGAGAGTTCTCTTTAAGTGTTTTTCAGACTCTCTAAACATGAAAAATCCATGAGTTTTCTTTCTTTGGACTCATAAAACAAACATCGAAATGCCCATATGGGACCAAACCACTCATTCTTAGGGTTCGTTAAACATACTCCGAGGGACTCGTCCAAAGGATGAGCTTAAATTGACAAGCATATGTAATCCTCATCAAGCTTGCGGAAAAATAAAGAGGTGCTCGCCATAAATGGTGGGGGGGGAATTGAGAAAGAAATGTGTCTAAACCTGTATTCCATGGAAGAGTCGCTTTTGAACATGAAACCCTTTCACTCACTTTGTGTCTAGGTTGGAAAATCCACTCGTCTCTTGATAATACTCCTTATAAGATTACAAATTGGTCTATGATCCCTATTGTTGAGTCATTATTTCCCAAGACAGTTGTCGTGTCATGAATATGTTCAAAGAGATGTTCAACCCAGAAATCTTTCTATTGCATCGGCCATTTATGCAGTCCTTAAGCCTTCTATTGCATCAATCATCCCTGAGTCAGTCCTAAATCACTTGTTACTCTGATCTACCTCAAATATTTTTACTTGTTTTGTGTCATTGATGGGGGATACATTAAGGCCCTCCTGTGGCAGGTTTCCTCTCTTTCGACAGTGGGTTTTCATTATTGACCCTTGATCGAGAGATTTCGTCGAGTGTTTGACTACAACTCATTAATTCACATTCGTTGGATTGTACTAATGTACCTTGGGAGTCATTGACATTAATGGTGATTTCCCTCGCACTTGTTAACGGTTCTCATCATTGACCGGTAATCAAGTGGTTTATACCATGTTTGACTCCAACACATGTATTCGCATGGTTAGATTCGTACTATAGAGTGGTGGATATGAAGACCCTGGATCTTTTCTGTCTAATTCAGGTTGCGTTGGAGTATATTCAGATTGTATTGGTGCATAGATCCACAATGTATGTCTAGTGGCTATGTTCAAATTTGAGTCTTTAACACATAGATCCACAGTGTATTTTTGGTGGCTATGTTTAGATTTGAGTCATATTGGCATGGATCCACAGTGTATGTTTGGTGGCCATGACCTGTATTAGTTGACATGGATCTTCACATGTCAACATTTATACTTTGATTCATTTGTATTATGATTATGGGAATGCCTACCTCAGTGATGATATATTATTGTACTATATTTCCTTATTTGTTGGCAGGTTTCTGACCGACTGTTCCTTGTTCCCTACACACACCCAACAAAGTATTTCAGCTATCACTTTGTTCTAACTTCATACTTTGGGGGGCTCTTTGTTACACATTATTTTTTTCATCCCTATGACCGTTGATTATGTAAACCTATATGTTGCCTTCAGAGGGGTCAGTCGCCTGAGTTCCTGAAGAGAGAAGGGAGAAGAACTTTTCCTGAGAAAATAAGTTTCATTTTCCTTTGTAAAAACCCTATAAAAAAGGAAGTTCACAGGTTGCATTATAGCTAGGGTGCGAGAATGCCTGATTTCTGCAGGATGCATCATAGCTAGGTCACGAGGAGTTCACAGTATACTCTATAGGCATGGTGCGAGAATGCTTACACGTGGGAAAAATGAGTGTTTTCTCGAATTTTCTAGAAGGAGAAACTTCCATGGTGAGGTGGCATACGAATGGTTTGGATATTACTCGCTTTCATGATTTAGTGGGATCATCCTAACCTCCTCACCTTATCCTCTTCAACTTATAAAAGGAGAGGAGCTCTCATGGAGAAGGGCTAAGTTGGATTTGGCTTGGAATTATTAGCTTTGGTGGAGTGTCTTTGAGTTTTGCATTTGTCAAGATAGATTGTGAATATTATCAGATCTATGCTCTTAGAATTCTTGAAGTGGAAGTGTGTGAGGAATGAAGGACAATTAGAAGGGACCTTACGACATCAAGGCCATGGTTGTAATCTCTCTTTCACATTTAATGTGATACAGTAATATGATTCTTTCCTATAAACCTTGTTGTGTTTTATTGTATGATTCCTTGATCACATATATAGGTTTATATTGAGTTTATGCTATTACTATCACTTTGGTTGGTTGCGTTCTTTTGCAGGTTCATCATTGTATGAGTGTTGGAATGGAGCTAGGATGGCGATGACGAGAGGAAGTGACGTTTAAATGGTATGTCACCTATCCCTCTTTAGTTAGTAAATTATATCTGCATTTCTTTATTATATCTCTGATCTCATTTCGTGCTGGAAATAATCCAGATCAGTGGTATCAGAGCAGGCTGCTCTTGATCATTTTTTTCAGTGCATGTCCCCGATGAGGTCGGAGTATAGCAAGTTGGGACTCGATCTTGTCTTTCTTGAAGACAATCGCTCTCGCACACCCAAGAAACCCTCAATGGTGGAAGAAAAGAAAAATGATGGAGCAGACGATCCTATCAATCTATTTCTTGAGCAAGCTCTCACGCTCGATAGCATCAGGCACATCTTCATCAAGCGACCACTTTGGAGGCACCTCACCTTTCAAGGTACAATTTAATTTTGATATTCCTGTATTTGAAGGACAGATAGATGCAGAAGCCCTAGAAAAATGGTTAACT
>JZKD02S2442333.1:160225-178632 GCA_000966675.3 Picea glauca
GTTGTAATTATACCTCCTAGTCTCCTATATATACCAAGGAGACATTTTCATTTTGAATCATCTTGTACTTGAACATTTAAGTGGGGTGAAAGGAGGTTTCCCCCTCGAAGAGGCTGGTTATTTGAAATTATCTCTTTTTAAAGGCGTTGAGTACTTTTTCTGAGGATTTTCTATGCTATATTGATATTTGGTTCTTAAAAAAATCCTTCTTCTGTGAGGGGCACGTTTGAAGGACCTTGAGGGATGAAATGGTAGCAGGGGCCTAGGCTAAGTCATAAACAATGCTATAATGCTAGGCTTCCTTCCCATGAAGGTGAAAAACATTCTGTCGAACCGGAGCATGTGGGACCTTCAGAGGGATCTCAGTGTATGACTGAGAAATCTGTAAAGTCCATGGGGTGGACGAAGGAAGATAAGAGGGCACGGTTGGTTTTGTCTCAGGTGGCATACCGTATTGGTACTATCAAGTAGTAATATTCACGTTGACCGAATCCAACATGAGAATATCATAAGTTCCATTACCAAATGCGTGAGGACTGGGGGTAGGTGTTGTGAGAAATTCTACCCCGGAGACAAGTTAAGCTCCCCTTAGTCGGGTTTTCTTCGGCTAAGACAAAATATAGGAAGTGGACACTAACATCCCTTTTTCCTATCTATTCACACATGAAAATGAGAAGAAGGAAAAATAAATCATAGTGCACCTTTTTTGAAGGTTTTCCTTGATGCTCCTTGTTTCTCTAGCGTTGGATCTAGTCCTAGCTCAATCACGATCTTCTTGCACTTAGACAGAATGATCTTCCTCTTCTACTACTTTCACAAAGTTATATGGAAGAAAATATAACTAAATAATAAAAACATAACTTTCATATATAAACTAAGTGAGACCGAAGTATTGGAATAAGCCAAGATTATATTCATGAGAAATAATGGACAACACTTACAATCACTTGACGTTGAGTAAGATTCCTGCAATTCTTCTCCTAGCCAACCCCTTACTATATGTTGACAAATGATCCATAGGTTTGATATGATTCATACCTTAACTTCATCTAATCTCCTCCACCCTTGAGAGGCCTTGTTTATATAGATATTTGGGAGGTTTAACCAACTTAGAATATCAAGGGAAGGTTGAGATATTTCCTCCATAATTTAGGATTGATTACCCAAAAAGGAGAGGCTCGAGATTATGATTCATCCCTCAATCATAACCACCAGAAGTATGTTAGATATGACCCATAGAATAAGGTGGGATTGGTTAAAACCACCCTAGCATGATTTTTCAGTAGCCCTCCCTTCTATTCTATCAAGAGGCACCACCCTAGGGGTGACGCTCCCTATGCCATTGTAGGGGAGTGTCAGTGCTCCAACTAAGCCAATCAACAAGGGGAAGATAATGTGTTCGGCCTTCAGAAAGTGGATTTTATTCTCTTTGATAGCTAGGAAACATGAAAAATTGATTTCCATGGTGTCGGGGATATGAAACCAAGGTGTGACACTTAGATGTGATAAATTTTGGTGTAACATATTGCCCCCTAAAGTGTGAGGTCATAAAAACAATGATGGTTGATACACTTTACAAAATGGTGTATGCCAAGGGGTAATGGAATAGGAGAAATTAGAATCATAGCATGGTCGTCGACCAATACACTGTATATCCATGATATCAATGAATAAGGATATGGCCACCAGACATACAATGTGGATCCATACCTCCATGACTAAATCAGGTTGTAGCCATGAATAAGTACACAGTGGAGCTATGATATGAAAACAACATAGACATGGACCAATACAAAGTGGATCTATGTGAGAGTGTACATCAATAAGATTATTCTCCATCACAACCTAGGTTGAGAACATAACATTGTGTTGAGTACTCAACACACCCTAAAAATCCTGATCAAATTTCGTCATTTTTGGGTACCACTTGTTTTCTTCACTATCTGACTCGATTTCATTTTGGGAAGTGGTTTATATTTGTTCGTTTTCATGTCTCTTATCACCTAGGTAGTTTTGTTTGAACTTGTGGAACCTCGTGTCTAAAAGACCTTAACGTCCAAATTAAGAATCGATAGCTAAACACTGCACCTAACGCGATTAGGTTCGACATCGGAAACAATTCAAGTAAGTAAAGGAACCACACAAACACAACATTCGTCAAGCACCGATCCTCATCGACATCGGAAAAAGGCGGTTTTTCTTTGCTTAATTTATTCGCATAAAGGTTCTAGAGATAGTCGATCCCCTTTGACATCGACGAAATAAAATAAAGACATACATTAACAAAGGATGTAAATAAATCGTTGATATCCGATGCCCGATGCGCCTTATCAGAATCGAGGAAATTTAGAAAGGTTACAACAATCATTTTGACCGCGATAAAATTATCGTCGATCGTCAATCCCCTATTCGTTTTCGGCATCGAGACTTTTTCAAGGGAGCTGATCTGAGAGAACTTGGGTAAGTTTATCGTTGATCGCTGATCCTGGAAAATTTTCAGTGTTGGAAAGTTAGGACTTGGTTTTAGAAAGTATGGCTTAAATAAAGTCCCAAATCTGATTAACACTAGCAAATCAAATCACTGGTATCTAATGCTACATGTCTTTACCACGTAAGGGGGTCATACAGTCTAGTTTTATCCCAAGTCATATTTTTGGTTCCCTGGGTCCTAGTCACACCTTCGAGTCAATGTTTCCATGCCAGCGATGTATGGTAAGATCGATCAGCATCAGAGATTTTGAAGGGGGATATCAACAGAAATGTTCATAGCACAATCGCGACCCTCGATCCGCCAACTGAAAGAGAGGAACAATGGCACATTTGCAACATTAGATATAATCATATTTTTGAACATTTAAGGATCCTACATTAGTTTCTACATCATCCTATGATTAGAAAACAACATTTTGAAATCTATTATAGACCACATTACCACCCACGCCTCTGACGTCAATCCATGATGAATTTAAGTTTAAACATATCTAAAGATCTGGCGATAGTTTTGATGAAATTATACTCATAACCCAAATTGAATGGCTAATGCGACAAGGTAAGTTCATCCCTGTTTAAATCTATAGAACGGTTTTGAACAAATTCATTCTGCGCGTAAGTTGAATTCGAGAGCATCTGAAGGAGCAAAGTGAGTGTCACAAGACTACATTGACTCTTTGATTATCTAAACTAGGTTTAACAATCTTTAGAGGTATGTATCCAAGTCTGTCAATTCATTGGTTATAATTTATATATATGCACCCTATTTTCTTGCACAATCTCTGAACTATGGTATAGTTGCAAGTAAGAAGCCGTCTTATATAGAGCAAGGAAAGATGAAGAGGAGTTGGCTACTGCAATAAAGGAGTTGGAACATCTATGCCATTTGGAAAAATATTATCAGGACTCCACATAGGCCACAATATTTTTGAGAAGCGAATTCCAAGATGCCTACATTAAATTCATGAGTGAGTGACACCTTTTCACTACAGGGATTTCTGACTTCCAATAGGATACCCTTATAGCGCTAGAAATGTGGAAAGACATGGAAATATGATATGAGAAGGATCACCAAGTGGTGGAAAGAATTGATTACATCAGAGAGGTTCAAAAGGGTCGAGACACCAAAGAGAATGACATTTGGGTGATAAGGGACAAAAACATCAATCGTATAAGGAAGTCGGCCAAATACTAGGTGAAGATGGTCCGAGAACCTTGGTGGGAGACTCAAGAGAAATGGGTTGATTGTGAAAGAAGATGTATCAATATCAATCGGGGAATGAGAGACATTGATCTTCCAGAATTCGGCTCACCCGAGGACTTTGTCGACTTGCATGACATAGTAAAAAAACATGCAGAAAAAGACTCATCGTGGACTACAAAAATAAAAAAGGTGGCGAACATGGCACTAGGTCAAGTACAACAGTTCATGGACACCCAATCAAGGATCGGGAAGTATTACAACAATTAATTGTTAAAGTAATCAAGTATCGGGCACAGGAAGTAGAAATAAGGGATTTCCTTTCGGCCCCAATGGACCAACACATATTCCCGTATGCCAACACATGCGAGGAAATATTCATTAAGTGGTCAGAATATGAGAAGAGTCATCTACTTAAGTGACACCATTTGATGACTCTCAGAATACAGAGATATGGAAGCGTCATGTGGCGATGTTTTGTTTTACTAAGATTTCACTTTTGATAGTTATTTTTAGTTAATATTTTGTTATAAATAAGAGGATCGACCTTTTAGAAATGGTCGATGGTTTTTGCAAAGACCCTCATTTTTGGAATTGTAAATAACTATTTCAGAACTACCTTAATTGAGAAGTCTTGTTTAGGACCAGAGACAAGTTTTTGTTTTACATCAAATGCATGTGTGATTGGATCATAAGGAGGAATTACTTCTGACTTTATCTCATGAATGGATGTTGTAATGAGTAAGAGTTTTTTAATATATTGATAATTTATCCGATTAAATAGTTTTATAATTATTATCTCTAATGATGAAAGAAAATCGTTGTGTTAATGTGTGATTAGTGATTAGAGATAAGGAAACTAATTTTATTTCCATCATTTTATTGCATGTATGTTTTCTTTCGATAATTCTATCTCAGTCAATAATTGAAATACCAACAAGTTGATGTATTAGTACTAGGCTTGTCGTAGGTGTGAAAATATTTGTCTACATGCTTGAGCACGAGGGTTATCCTGAGCTCAACCTTCTTCAATAGTTAAGTTTTTCCCCTTTAACTTTACCAAACTAGTTTATACCAACACCTATCTTTTAGTAGACCCACCTCTAAGATAAAATACCAAAAAAAGAACGTTCAAATTGAAGGAGGATTTTTCATGAGCAGATATCCTATAAATCACTATGTAAATCCCATCGATTAATTGGAAGGATTGTAAGATCTAGAGAACCATTCCACTATCAAGCGCTGTAGAGTCTAATTGGGCCTCGGTGGCGGGTTTGGTTCCTACTGTTGATTTAAAGGGATTTAGGACCCATCAACTGAATTGGTGTTATAAGGAGGTCCTAGAGAATGAATGGCTGACAATATTTATGATATAATATTTCAGACAGCCTGTAGGTTCAAAACAACCCACATGCATGGCTAGTCATTCTCAAGACACCCCACACACACTAAGTACTCCTGAAATGAGTAACTCACCCCAGCAAGAGGAAGAAAATTTATTCCCTAAAATACTTTATGCTCTTCCCCACGAGGAGTTGAACCGGTTCAGAAGAATCACAAGAGCTTACTCTCGACAAATTGGAGAACTACCCTTATCTTCGTTACTTTCTTGTAGAAAACAAGTAAGCCGACCAGTGGTAGACACCATCGCTAGGTTTTTGTTCACACATTAGAAGACCTGATAGATTTCTCCCTCACCAAAATTGAACATCCCCTTAATCTAATCCTCAAAACACCAGTCGATAAATGCTCCGAGACCGACACGTTTTATAACGAGGAAGGTGTTATCGGATAAATCGGTAGGTGCTAACACTAACAGATCTCCCTAGATCCACCCGGATCTAGAACAAAACAGGATAAGACATGACTCTTTCCCTGAGTTGTAGTCATTGAATCTACTGATAAGAAGGAATGAGTGACATACCTCAATATCGCTTCCTTAGGTCTCTGTTGTTCCTGCTTCGCTTTGGTGCTCTTGTGAAATCAAGTCCAAGACAACACAAACCAACCAAAGTGAAGATAGTGAAGTATATTCAATGTCAACCTATGCATATGATCAAGGAGTTATGCAACAAAACAAGAGTAATTTTATGGGAAAGGGACATGCCACTGTATTATATTAATTGAAAGTAGAAGATACAACTGGATTGCCTTGATGTCACAAGATTCCTTTCAATGACCCTTGGTTCCAACACACACACTTGCTCTATACTTGCATGAAGAAGATCCAATACAACTTGGTGGGCCAAAAAGAGTGTCCAAGCTTCTATCCAAGTAGGGTTTTTCACACAATTCTTTCACCAATTCTCCATTCAATCTTGCTTAACCTTTTTCATGAGAATCCTTTCAATATATAGGAGAAGGAGAGATGGTTACATGGATGAGAATTATCCCACTAAATCTGAGAAGTCAGTAGGATGCCAACCATGCGAATTCCAACTCATTTTCTATAAGATCCCCTTTTAGAACCTTTGTGACCTCTTCTCCTTTTCAAGCCAAAAAACAGGTTTGCACCCTATCTACTGAGCAGATTGTGAAGAATTCGCACCCCAAGTGTGGGTTGACTGTGAGAATGGGGGATTTTCTCACCCTATAATATAGGAAGCATGTGAACTCATCTCTGATTATTTCAAGTTAGGGTTGTTGACTAATCCAAAACTAGTCATGTGAGACTTAAGTGAAATTTGATGAAAATGTTAGTCTCTTATTGTTAAAGTTAAGGAATGTTTGCAGGTATGTGATCATATACACCAGGTCTATTACAGAGTTACAAATCATATTTGGATGATGAAATTGATGAGGGATTTTTGTTGAGGTACATGTTGGGTACATGGTTGAGATAAGTAGTTGATGAGTTGGCACATACATGAGGTGTATAGTTGATGATGTTGGTACATCTTGTTGAGTCATAATTGATGACTAGTTGATACATGATTGGTACATACTTCGTACATGGTTGGAGGCACTTTTTAGTAGTATTGTTGACAAATGGTTTATGGATGATGTAGCATACTTGTATTGGTATATTATTAGAAGAACATATTGATCTTGGTGATGATTATGATTTGTTGTGTTATGCTTGGTTAATTAAAATATTTGAGAGTTGTATTGGTGATTGATCTTGGTGAGTAGATATGACTTGGTTGATAATATTGATGAGACAAGTTGTTGTGATAGTTTTTTTGGACAGGTTATTCATACAGGTTTGGTGCATGGTTGATGCACTTATTCATGGTAGAGGTTCAGGTATAGGTTGGTGCATGGTTGATGCACTTATTCATGGTAGAGGTTGAGGTACAAGTTGGTGCATGGTTGATGCACTTGTTTATGGTATAGGTTGATTACAATTTGTTTGGTACAGGTTGGTGCATGGTTTATGCACTTGTTTATGGTACAGTTGGATTGCAGGTTGAGTTACAGGTTGATGCATGGTTCACGTTATTGGTACAGGTTGTTTGGTGTAGGTTGATTGGTACAGGTTTACAATAGTATATCTCACAGTGATAGTGTGACAGTGGTTCCATCATTCTAATTATATACCAGGGTGGTTGGATGGGGCAAGGACAGGTGGTTGTAGCCACCTTCTAGTTGTAGCTAGAGAACACAGGGGGTTGTATCCTCCTTCTAGTTATAGCCAGAGAATTGGGGAGTTGGATCTTCCCTTAGGTTGTAGCCTGATAAAATAGGGGGTTGGATCCTCCTTCTAGTTGTAGCTAGAAAAGAAAGGAAGTTGGTTCTTCGAATGAATGTAATTCTTAAAGACATATAAGAAAAATCACTATGTGGTTTTCTCCCTCTTTGGGTGTCCACGTAAAACACTGATGTAATGTGTATGTGTGTGATTGCTCATTTGTTCATTGTTTATTTACTTTGCAACTATTGGATGATAATGCTACATTGATATAACACTTTCATTTTTATGGTGAAAAAGGATCTTATCTCTCTATTACTGATTCACCCCCCTCTCATTAATCCAACAGAGAGTGTCTCACTATGGTATTATATTGGATGACCATGCTGAGTGAGAATTGCGCCTACAACATAGTCAGAGACATTAGTCTCAATATTGAACGGTTGTTGTAGATAAATTAAGGAGAGTACTGGAGATGAGAAAAAGAGATGCTTTATATCATCAAATGCTTGTTGTTGTGCCTTCTTCGATGCGAAATTTTCCTTACCACCACCCTTGGTTACTTGGCTGAGGGCCCATGCAATATGGGATAATCCCAACACAAACATTCAGTAGAAGTTGGTTGGCAAGTCCTAAGAAGATTGGTTAGTGTGGTCGGGGTTGTCCAGTCATGAATGACTTGGATCTTAGCTGGATCCACATGTACCCCATGCTCATAAAAAATGTAGCCCAAATATGCCAAAGGATATTTTTTCCAAGTTGGCATATAGCTTATGCTGCCCAAAACCTATTGAATATGCTTCATGTGATCCTCCCAAGTTCTGATGAAGATGCGGATGTCATCCAGATATACCACCACAAAATAGTTAGTGAAGGGTCTCAATACATCATTCATCAATCTCATAAAAGTTGTTGGTGCATTTGTTAAGCCAAAGGGCATGACTAGTCATTCGAAGATACCTTCTTTAGGTTTGAAAGTTGTCTTCCATACATTAGTTTGTTTGATGGGACCCTGGTGGTAGCCATACTTTAGGTCAATCTTGTTGAAGAATGTTCCCCCCTTGATTTGGTCAATAAGGTCATCAATTTGGGGAATTGGGTACCGGTTCTTGATTGTGATTTTGTTTAATGATCTACAATCAATGCAGAGTCACAAGGTCCCATATTTATTCCGCACCAACACAATCGAGCTTCCATAAGGGGAGGAGTTGGGACATATGTGCCCATTTTGAAGTAGCTCTTGGATATGGTGCTTGATTTCATCATTTTCCATCAGTGGGTGATGAGCGAATGGTCCATTAGGAAGTGGTGCACCAGGGGTTAGATCAATTGTATGCTTGACTTGGAAGTGTGTCAGTATTTTAAATATTTCGCAAGGTTGTACCAAAGAAACATGGTAAGTGAAGTAATAATATTTGTAAGGACCACATGAAGTCCACATGCTAAAATATTACACTTAACTTACTAAAACTATTTTGCACACTTTTCACTTTCTTGCACACAAAACCACTCATCACATACATAATTTCTATTAGAATAGTGGAGGTCGAAGTAAGATTTATTTTTAAGTACCCACAAAGTACTTCCAAGGAACTTTGAAATATCTAACTACTTGTTTAGAAATTATTCACACCAATTAAATTCAAACGAGGTTGGTCCATGATCCCAATCTCTCAGCCTACTCCATCTAAACAAATTTTAAGAACACACTAATTTTCCTCCACAAGAGGTACCCAAAAGAAATTTTTTAGTCTAGGTAGGATCTCGGGGGTAGGCATCCAAATAACCCTTTGTTATCAGGTTCTCACATTTTGAAACAATAGAAGTTGAGAATAGGGATCCTTCAAATCCTCCAAGTCAAGTGTTCCTATACCATAAGGAAGGGAGATACCCATGAAGGGTCGAAGGCCGAGGTCTATTTGTTTTGCGCCTCCCTCCTTGAGTCACCCAACATTTGTGAGGGTATCCATCCCTTAACCCATTTTTTAGGCCGAAAATCTAAATGCTTCACTTTGACCGAGGTACTTAGTTGTCAAACATAGGATACCTACCCAAGTGGAAATTGTGGGCTGCAATTGCACCTTGGTCAGATTTTGTGTGGCTATTGGGAAATATCACTAGCTCTTATGGGATATGCGCCCTTTACCCCTCATTATAAATGACTACTTCAACCTTCACTAATTCCTTTTTCGGTGGATTCAGACCTCACTATTGATTTCTATTGGAAGGCCCAATGCTAAATTGAGAGGAAGTACGATGGGTCTTTTAAGACACAAGAATTTATTTTTGCTTCCCCCACATGCATAAGATCAACCTATCCATATGCTTATTTATTTTACATTTGATTTATGTATGATGTTCATTTGATTACATACAATTGCAAAGTTATACTATTTTGTGAAGGTCAAAAATATAAAAATCTCTTGTTTATTTATTTCTCTTTTTCACCGTTTGCACACATTCAATTGGCTAGTTGGAACCATAGAGGAGCCGCATAATCCCCGTCATTCTAGACGCTTGCATAATCTCCCTCCTATTCTAGGAGGAGTCCCTAGTCTTCCCAACTCACCGGCTCAACCATCTCACACCCTCATGAGTGATACTATTTTTGGATTTTCTTTACTTGGTTCCACTTTACTTGGGTCAAATACCTAAGGCAATCCATCTATCGGTTCTCGTTCATAAGGAGGTGGGGGTAAAACTTCTTCTCAAGGAAAAAGTACAAACCCACCAAATCCCTCTCAAGGGACAGTTCCACTACCTACACACACAATGGCTGGAACTAATCCTCTGCCAAATTCCCCTTTACCATACTTGGTATCCATCAACATTCCTGATTTAAACAAAATCACGAATGACCCCATTTTACATGATGCCACTTGGCCCAATATGCCTACCAAATTGCCTTTAGACATTTCGAATATTGAAGGAAAACCAGGGGAAGATCCCACCAACCATGTTATGAACTTCCACTTATGGTACTCTTCAAACAACATCATGGATGATTCCATCCGCTTGAGGTTATTTCAAGGAACCATCACTGGTTCATAAAACAAATGGTATGTGGATGAAAAATCAGGGTCCCATGTGACCTTTGAATCATTGGCCAAGGCATTTATGTCCTTTTTCCAATTACCAGTTCGTCATGACACTGGATTATAAATTCTCTCCGAGTTCAAGAAAACCACTTCTATCCATATTGCCGACCACATTCATGAATGGTGTTGACAACATAGTTTATGTAAAGAAGAAACCACCAAGGAACAATGTCTTGATTGGTTTCTTAAATCACTCATCCCCGTGATTTCCAAATATGTAGCATCCAATTTTCCTCAATCAGAAGAGGAAGCCATCATCAAGGCCAAACAATTCGACCTCATATATGCCCAATCAATTTACTTGTACACAGTATTTCTTGATGCACCCAAACCCTTACCATTTGGTCGGGACAAACTTGGGGTTTCCCATGCTATAGATGAGTTGATTAGTTCTATGACACACCTCAATCCTTACATCCATATATGACCTACGTATGGTGCAAATCATTACCCTCAACCATATTGAGGGATGTATTATTAACCTACTCCAACTCACCGACAATCATATCCTATTGTTCCCCCTCCGCCGTTGGGGGAATCCCCATCGGTACCCCCAATGCATCTGGTCTCCCAATCAAGTACGGGTCCACCCCCAACCCCCATATATAACCCCAACAGTGGAAGAATTACTTCAACTTCCTATACACCATATGGATCATCTCCACAAAAAAATCCATATTTTCCATTTCCTAGTCCTCCCCAACCAGTTTCTCCTCCACCAGGACAACCACATGTGAGCGTTAATTTTTTTCATCACTCTCTCATTCAGCAGGTTCATGCTTTTCAACAGTTGAATACAGAAAATACGATGCATAATATGAATAATGCCAAGAATAAAGGAAAAAATTGAAACAATAACAACCCAAGACTAGGAGGAAATAACCCCCAACAAAATCGCCCCCCTAGGGGAAACCACAACCAAGGCAACTAGAATCCCCATGGGGAAAATAATAAAAATCACCACAACAAGGGAAGAACAAAAATCTCAGAACTAACTTCCGTTGTGCTTTATGTGGTGAATATGGACATTATACTCACCATTTCCCCCAAATTTCTGATTACAAATGGATGAAATAATCCATGAACACACAACACCCTCTGACACCACCTACCCCTTAGCTAGCCCCACAACATTATTTGCAACCACCACCTCCATCCATTTTGAAAAACCCCATTCCACACCAAGGTGTGATGAATACCTAACAAGAGATAAACTCTACCCCACCAAAAATGGGGCAATATCAAAACCCAGGTCCCAATCAACTTGGAAATAGTACAACAGATTGTAGTATCCTCCATACCAACAAAGAAGATATTATTCTACAAATGCATAGTTGTCAATATGAAATGCCTCACAAATCCACCCCAACCACCTCAAAATCAACTCCATATACAACATGACAACCATTGATGATCCCATGCCCTAACACTGAACCAAATCCCTATATACCCCACATGCCTTTACGACGGAATGTACATAACCCTCATGCTAGGGAATCCCATGACTATAGTCTAGTCGACGACTTAGCACAATATCTTGTAGCCATGTCCATGTTGGAGGTTCTCCAAACCTATCCATCACAACACAAATCCTTTATTTTCTCCTTGGGGGAAGTTGACCCAACTGATACTCAATTAATAACCTTTGATTTAGATAGAGGAGAACCATGCCTCCTTGCTCTCGTAGCCTTTCAGATACCAGTTAATATCTGGAACATCACAATTCATCAGTGCATCATCAATGAAAGTGCATCCACATGCATCATGTCCAAAGTAGTATGGAAGAAACTTGGCTCACCTGAGATAGTACCATCAACCGTCACCTTGAGAGATTATGACAGTCGCCAATGATCCCCTTAAGGGATCCTCCAAAATGTCCCCATATAACATGGGAGAAAAACC
The DNA here is from genome assembly GCA_000966675.3 of Picea glauca. NCBI lineage: Eukaryota > Viridiplantae > Streptophyta > Pinopsida > Pinales > Pinaceae > Picea > Picea glauca. Next base: position 172,548 of record JZKD02S2442333.1, read on the forward strand.
ATCCTAATTGACATTGAAGTTATTGACATCCCACTTGATTACAATATCTTGTGCGGACGTAGCTACATGTATTCTATGAAGGAAGTAGCCTCTTTTTTGTTTCGTATGATGATGTTCCCCCATAACGGGAAAATCGTCACCATCGACCAATTTACACATTACGAGCCTAATCATTCCTCCAACATTAATAACATCCTCCCTCTTGTCTATGCTAGTTTGGATTCTTTTCCATTCATCAACATTGGCCCTGGAATATTCAAAGGCCCATCCTTGTTAGGAACTTTTCATGGAGCACCACCTCTCCTAAACCCATCTATTTTAGCACAAGTGTGTGTAGTTTCCTCTAATGGAACTGATGTTGTAGACACTACTCCTCTCACTGAGACCCCTCCCCACATCGAAGTTCCACCAATCATATAAATACTACCTCAAGAATTCCCTGAAAACACCATTGTACCACTTGGCTTGGATTTTCCCCTCCTCCAAGGGAAGATACCAGTTTGGGAGACACTCCCCCAATCCATTACCGAAATCCCCTTTTTATACCGCCCACCTAGAGTCCAAGCATTCCAGGTAGTTGCTACCCTCACCCTTCCCAACATGGTTCTCACCATCCCTGTATGGTATCTCCATCCACCCTCTATGGTTCCTACACCATCTCTCCCTCCTCGGATAGAAGGATTACCGATGCAGATCCTAGTACAAGCTCCCACCACACCATCCCCACACCCAACTGGTGAAAATAATACCACTACCGAGGGTAGGTGAAGGAAGAATGAGCTCATAGATCCACTCCCTTCCTGAGCTCAAGCTCCTTGCACATTATGCGAAAGAGAAGGACACCCCACTAAAAGATGTCCTACTCTTCCAAAATTACACAATCTTATCTGGCTCCCTAAAGAAACCCTATTGCTTGAATCTCCACAAAGTACATTCATTGATACTACAGAGTCCTCAAACACACACAATAAATGGTTACAAACCACTTTTTCTTGTGCCATATGCTCAGAATATGCCCATTACACTCATAATTTACCAGCTCTACCTCAATTCCATCAAATATTAGCCATAGTACACCACACATCTCTGCTTGAGCCCTCTCAGGCTCTCCCTACTGATGCTCACATTATTGACATTCGTTATGTTTCTTCATTGGTACCCGAGCGAATGACATGTCCTTGTGCTTTTTGTGACTCACTTGCTCATTTCACGTACCAATGTCCTTTGATTGATGAATACCGAGGTCGTAATTCAACCCCTATTTAACCTCCTCTAATCACACCACCACCTGTGATACAACATAATCCCCTCATACACTCCCCAGATACTATCATCATCACCTCCCCTGAACCTATGTCACTCCCCATTCCTCCATGGTTCACATTTCGACTGTCTGAGGAGATTCCCCCAGATCCTCCCATGATCCGAATTATTTTCGGCACAAAATGAGATCGGAGATATAATAAAGAAATGCACAGAGATATCACAGATATTCAATAATATAACAGAAATGTATCAGAGATGAAACCATAAACACAGATATACAGTAATACACGATTTATATTAATGAAAGAGATGTACAGAGACTGTAAAAATACAGAGTGAAAGACTCTATATTACGATGAAAATAATAAATTTAAGACAATATAGATAGTCTATTTAAGTCCTAATTTATTATGGGTATATTTATGAATTCGCCTCTTGGAACATTATTTTGATTATATTGAGTATCAACACATTCCTAGATGTCTAAATACATTGACTGATGCATTAGCTAACTATGTGTTGGACATACATTTGAGACTTTTATAAACCAATCACACATTACATGTATAACACAACACAAGATAAGCCGGTAGAAACCATATATATGTATATAATGATCAAAAGTTTTTACAAAAAGTTTCTATCCAAGGACAAAAATCTCAAAAAATACGAAGCCCATGGCTTCTACAAAATAGCATCATGGATGATGCTCACAATAACACACAACTAATCGGGCCACCCTATGAAGCAATCAACTGATAAACTCAGACACGCCCACAGTATGGCAATGGTAACATCTAGGGATCTCCCCAATAGCAATATCTGGGATGTCCGCAGTCAACCCCTCTAAGTTCTGCTCCATTGCCTCATAGTCTTTGGCATCCCATCTCACCATTGGAGCCGCTTCTCCTCCTCGTTAAATAGGAGACGTTCCCGGAGGTCGATATGGCCCCACATTTGTGTCATCAAAAAGATTTTTTTGATTAGTTCTTAGATAAACACAAAAACATTTTATATGATAAAAATTACAAAAAAATTTAAAAAGAACAAAATGTGTACTTCTTACCTAAGTCAACCCACTGAGCATCCTCAGGCAGGGCCAAATCTGGATCCCCTTGGAAGTCCAAACAAATGTATGCATAGTCATCAATCATCAGCATATGGGGCCACAACTAGTTAAAAAATGAATCATTATAATTGATGATAGGCCCTGCTACGTGTCGAGCCATGAGGTTGCACCACCTCCTCATTCTCGGATCCTATGGGGTCGATAAACCCCAATCAACATGTAATCATAGTATTGGGACCCTCTCGAGGAAGAAGGACACCAAAAGTGATCTGTACCCAAACTGCTTCAAGTCACCCTTTCTGCACTTCATTAGTTTCCTCTTCATACTACAAAGAACTGCATCTGACCAGTTGAAGACACAAGGTTCTGTGCACTCTATGGCATATTGGAAGTATCTCTGGAGAGCCATGTGTGGAGCTGCGATCCCAGCCATGCATGCAATAGTGAACAAAATGGTTTGCAGGGTCAAGTCTTGGACCCCCCAAATAGCAACCTTACCCTTGCTTCTTTCTGCCTTGGGAACACAGTACTGGCGATAATACTCACTCATAGGGAGTTTTCCACCTCGACCACCGGTCAAAGTAGCATGGTATCCACACCGTGACAACCCCGTTAGAAAATAGATATCCTCAATATCTAGGGTCAGTGTATGGACTCCCACATGAAATAAATGTTGGTCCACGTCCCACATATGGACCAGGTATTCCAACAATCTGAGTTGGGCTCTCATGCTCGGAATCCTGAAGAATTTCAAGAGCCCATAGCCCCAGAGGGAAACAAATTTACTTGGGTCATTCCCATCAATGGCATCATCTTCCTCATGTTCTCTTTCATGCCACTCCAACATTGTGATGGTCAAACACCTGCACAAGAGCCATGAGAGAAGAGTTAGCAACTTGTTCCAAAGTTTTGCATAATTTTTATTGGGCAAAACTTAACTTTAAAATATAGATTTCGGCCTTTGCAGGTGAGCCTTTGGCACAGTGCGAGATTCTCGCAGGTGCCATAAAGTCCACCTACGAGAATATTCGATTCTCACAGGTCCTGCAAGGCCCACCTGAGAGAATGCTCGAGCACATGGTGTGGCCCTAAAATAGATTTAAAACCCAAGAATTTGCCAATAAAAACTAAAAATGAACCATGAAAAGTTGAAGGATCGAGAGCTTACCTCCTTGGCTGAAATGGTTCTCCAAATGATCACTTGTGCCTCCGGAAATTGAGCAAATAAATTTGGGGGAAAATGAGATATGTTGGACAAGTTTTTGGCAAAATCACAATGAAATGGTAAAAAGCCCTTTTTACCCATATTTATTCACTTTTTACTATTTTTTATTGATTTTTTATATATTATTTTTATTTTTCTTATAAAACCTAATGCCTTAATAGCCTTGTGAGTATGGTTTTTTGCAGGTATAACAACATCGAACTCCGAACAGGGGGGTACAGGTGTTTTTTCTTTTTGTCACATATGCAACTACTTTTTTAGGGTCTTTATAGGTAAAACCTCGAGCTCAGTCTCCGTTCGTTCTCGTGCTCGAAAGTATATGAGAACGTAACCGAGTATACTTTTTCTCATCTTTTTGTACTCCTCATGGTAACACAAAAATGACGAACCTAAGGGAGTATCCTTTAATCTCTTTTCACACTCCTTAAAAACGAAAATATTGTTGAGCGATCTTGTTCTCTTCATGCTCGTTAAAGTATTTGAAGAAAACATTCGACGGGTGACAGTTTATCACGTTTTCGGTCTCGTCAAACTTATTTACAAAAAAATAACTAGGAGAGTTCTCTTTAAGTGTTTTTTAGACTCTCAAAACACGAAAAAACCATGAGTTTCTTTCCTTGGACTCGTAAAACAAACATCGAAAGGCCCATATGGGACCAAGCCACTCCTTCCTAGGGTTCGTTAAATATACTCTGAGGGACTTGTCCGAAGGATGAGCTTACATTGACAAGCATATGTTATCCTCCTCAAGCTTGCGTAAAAACAAGGAGGTACTCGCCAGAAATGGTGGGGGAAATTTTGGGAAAGGTATATGTTTTCATATTCATATTAATGGCAGTAAGTGTTGCTCTTGAACATGACACCCACTATTCATCATTTGAATCCAGGTTGGGAAATCCACTTGTCTCTCATTCGACTTGCCACAAGGTCATGTGTTGGGTCATCTTTGAGTCAGTGCTGCCAAGTCTTTGGTCATGTCATTTATATGTTCAAGAGAAGTTCAAACGAGCCCTCTATCAAGTCAGCCATCTGCAGTTGTCCATTCTTACTATGTTGACCTTCCCTATGTCCATTTCAAGCCTTGTTTGTACTTTGATTCTCCCTCGAAATATGTTACTTATTTCATTTCATTGATGGGGAATACATCAAGGCCCTCCTATGATGAGTCTTGTTCCGTTGACTCCAACTCATTATCCAAAAATAAGACTCATAAATCATTTAGTACCTTGGAACCTGCATGCCTTAATGGAAGGTCTCTTCGCTTTCGATAGGGGTTTCACATTATCGATCCCTAATCGAGAGATTCTGCCAAGTGCTTGACTTCAGCTCGTTCAGATTTTACTTTGGTACCTTGGGATTCATCGACATCAATGGTGATTTCCCTCACACTTGTTAACAGTTCTCATCAATGACCGGTAATCAAGTGGTTTCTACCATGTTCGACTTCAACACATGTAATCACATGGCTAGATTCGTACTTTCAGGTGATGGGATTGAAGACCCTGGGTCTCATATTTTGATCTAGGCTACAATGGAGTATGTATGATTTGTATCGACACATAGATCCACTTTGTATGTCTCGTGGCTATGTCATTATTCAAGTCTTCTCACATAGATCCACAGTGTATTCCTGGTGGCTATGTAGCATTTTGATGACATGGATCCACAATGTATGATTGGTGGCCATGACATATGTTTATGATTCCATTCATTTGTGATCTGAGTATGGGAATGCCCACCTCAGAATTGGTATTATATTCTGCAGATGCTTGGTTGTTTACAGGTTTCCGACTAGGTGCACTCCTTGTTTCTAACACACACACGCATTTTACAAAGTATTTCAACTGTCACCAGTTCCAGCCTCATACTTTGGGGGGCATTCTGTTACACATGATTTTGGTCACTCTAGTGATGTTTCTACAAGTGATGTACTCAGGCATGGTGGCATCTTATCTCTGAGAAGAGATGTGACAGCTACTCGCATTCGCAAGAAGATGATTACAATGAGGCTATAAAGGCCCTTTTACAATAAATGAGAATTCCAAAAGTCATAAACATCCAAAAACCTAACCCTAGAAGATGAAGCGCCAAAAGTCATGTGGCCCCCATTTTGGTAAGTGAGTACATCAACTTCCCGGGGTCGTAACTTTAGTTTGGATGTATCTATGTAGAGCCCCACCGTATTTCAAAACCAAATGTCACTCAGAGTCTTTGATACCCAGCTTGCTGTGCCAAGTATGGAATTTATTGGTGAACACTGAAACTGCTTGGCCCCTCTCTTGCCGTAGTGTGGTCCATCTCATGTACTGGTCCTCATAGTTGCCAACAAGGTAATACTGTTCCTTTACCGCATCCACAAAAAAATCCCCAATGGGATCGGCCCCATATATTCCAGACTCCTCTGTGGAAATTTTCTCCCAGTAAGTTTCCCACCAATGTTTTACATGAGGGAGAGCTTTAAGGAGTGCGAAGGTGATCTTTTCTTTGTCGGAAAAATTGTGAACAGAGAAATAACCTTCTAGCAG
>JZKD02S2442333.1:179138-213883 GCA_000966675.3 Picea glauca
TTAAATTGTACCTTGAAAGGCAAGGTGCCTCCAAAGTGGTCTATTTATGAAGATGCGCCTGATTCTATCGGAAGGCGTTGAAGGATGTGGGAAAAATTCTCCATCATTTCGTCCCTTTGTCGCCTGAGAGCTTGCTCAAGCAACATATTGATAGGATCGTCTGCTCCGTCAATTTTCTTTTCTTCCGCCATTGAGGGTTTCTTGGGTGTGAGAGAGCAATTTTATTCAAGAGAGACAAGCTTGAGACCCAACTTGCTATACTCGGACCTCGTCGGGGACATGCACTAAAAAAAATAATCAAGAGCAGCCTGCTCTAATACCACTGATCCAGATTATTTTCAGCACGAAATGAGATTGGAGATATAATAAAGAAATGCACAGAGATATTGCAGATATTCAATAATATAACAGAAATGTATCGGAGATGAAACCATAAACATAGATATACAGTAATACACGATTTCTATTAATGAAAGAAATGTACAGAGACTGTAAAAATACAGAGTGACAGACTCGCTAGAATGGTGGCAACTTATCTCTGAGAAGAGATGTGACGGCTACTCGCATTCGCAAGAAGATGATTACAATGAGGCTCTGAAGGCCCTTTTACAATAAACAAAAATGAAAAAAGTCCTAAACATCCAAAAACCTAACCCTAGGAGATGAAGCGCCAAAAGTCACGAGGGCCTCGTTTGGGTAAGTGAGTACATCAACTTCCTGGGGTCGTAACGTTTGCATACGATCTCCGTTTTAGGCGTGTGATAGATCATTGGAAAGGTATCATCGAGGAGATTCATTTTGGGGGCTCAATTATGACTTCGACTATCATTGAGAACCTCGATCTGAAAAAACCTTCATTGGGCCCTCAAAATGGCCCCGGAAGTTAAAACTTGCTAAAAATAGTAAATTGCCAAAATTGTCAGAAAGTCATTTTGAGCCATTTGGAAAAGGTGGGTGGCCACCGATATCCACCTGGATCATCCCATTTCTCCAGCAAGTCTCCCATATGAAATATTCCCCCCCACAACTGTGTATCATCCACAGTGTATTGAAATTTGGCTTATGTCAAGTGAGCCATCACATCTCGTACACAATATCCCTTCTATGGCCTCATCCCCTCAGTTCAATGACACTTCTCCATTGATGATTCTCCCTGCCATCTCCCAGGATTCTCTGTATTCTCGCATGTTCCACTGCGATGAAGATATCTTGGAGGAACTAACTACCCTTGATTGCCCATGGAATGTGCTCCATCATTGAGCACTTTTCCTCTCACAAGTAGTCTTCCACCCTCCTAGCCAATCATCCCTATGTGCACATTGACTGGTTCAAAAACCCTATTCTTGCCTCCGATGCTTTTCAAGAATGAAACATGGCCAACATCTGCCCCACAACCAAAATTGACATTTCCATTAAACCAGTCATCGTAGAAGCGAGCACCATTGGCAATGCATGCTTTCCTGAATTAATCATTGCTTACAAAGCTCTCTTTCAGGAATATCGAGATATTTTTACCTAGTCATATAGGGAGATGCTTGGCCTCAATCCTTCTATAGTCGAACATCATATTGACACATGGCCAGATATTTCCCTTATTCTTCAAAAGAAATGCTCCCTTCACCCATCCAAAGATGCAACTATCAAAGTCAAAATTGAAAAATTATGCATTGTTGGGTTCATTTACCCAATTGTGTACACTTCATGGGTCTCCAAACCCATCCCATGTTAACAAAAAAAAAGGGTACTATTTGTGTCTTCATAGGCTTTCACAACCTCAACCATGCTTGTCCCAAAGACAACTTCCTAACCCCTTTCATCGACCAACTAATCGATGATTATGTTGGCTACATGACACTTTCCTTTATGTATGGGTTCTTCAGCTACAATCAAATTCAAATCCACCAAACTGATCAGTACAAAACCACTTTTATAACTCCTTGGGGCACCTTTTCTTCTTTCTTCATTCCATTTGGAATAATAAAATTTGGTGCTATGTTCTAATGGGTCGTGACCTACATTTTTCATGATATCTCTCACATCATTCTCTCTTATTTAGACGACCTCAATTCTCGATCCAAAAGGCGAACCCAACATTTAGACAACTTACGCATCATTTTTCAACGATGTCACCAATATAATATCCACTTGAACCTCCTCAAGTGTTTCTTTTGGGTCACTGTCGGGCACCTGCTCAGGTTCATTGTTTCCCAACACGAAATCACTGTGGACCCCCTCAAGGTCCAATCTATCACATAAATCCTACCACCTAGGACTCTATGCCAACTGCAGAGCCTACAAGGCAAAACCAACTTTTTATGTTGCTCTGTTCTGGACTATGCCACTCGCGCACATGGTTTTCCTTGCTTACTGTGCCATGATATACCATTTCGATGGGACAAACATGCTCAAACAACTTTTGACGATTTAAAGGCCTCCCTATCCAATGCCCATTTGATTAGTCCCCAGACTATGATCATGATTAAATCCTCTACTTATCAACCTCTATTGTTTCAGTAGAAGGAGTCCTTGTCCAATTAGGGGATGATGGGCACAAACATGTGATTTACTACATTAGTAAAAACCTTTTAGGTCCACCCTTAAAATATAATCACGATGAAAATATTGAATTAGTAGTTGTCCTCGCAATCCAAAAACTACGGCATTAAATTTTGATTCGAACGACCAAGTTCGTAACAAATTCTAACCCCATTCATTACTTTCAAAACTCTCTCACCAGATCAACAATAGTGCTGGTGAAAATGGGGTGGCATTGTGGGCCCACCATCCATATATAGGCCCTTTTTTCCAACTTCCGCATTCCGGTACAGGAGCTCAGAGCCTCCATTTTCTGAACTGTTCTCAACCACAAGATCCTTATCCAGCCATCTACACATTCATATTCCTCGAGTTATCATCTGCACTTCTCCCCAGAGGAGAATATTTTTCACCCCACATTTAGGTACGCATGCTTACTTTCAGTTTTATCAAATAATTGTTATATGTTGTTTATTATCAAATATTGTTCACATCGAGTATTTTGTTTTTTATCCAGGTACTTGTTAATAAATCTTACAACCCCTTCAAGTATATGTTTGACACTGGTATGTAATTACTCCCTCTATAAAAAATAGCATATCCTAGTCACACCCTCTGAAATTTTCCTTTAGGGTCCCTACATCCGGCTCTGCAATACCTTTACCTCTACCACATTTTGGTACTGTCAACCGATAACACTCTCCCCCACATAAGTTGTCCCATTCATATTTCCCCTTGGCAAATTAACACTCATGATGTTTTCACCCCCTAGGAGTGGGAGTCTTGACAATTTTTTGAACTTCTGAGAATGAAACCCATACTTTTTCTTATCATATTTCTAACCTTCCCAATGGACTCTAGGGTCATATCATCCTACACTTGGTGTTGTTGACTGCACCTCCATAGTTCCGTTATCCCTCCATCTCATCCACAATCATTTTTCCCATCTATAGATCATCCTCCATCCATTTACCTAATACAAAAACCCACCAATGGGGCCTCCACTAGTTATCTTTCACAAACTTGTTCCCTAAATAGGTGACCAAGTCATCTTTCACTGGGGCACCCGTTTCCATATCTGTATACTCCACCCAAATTATTCTTTATTCGTTTGGTAATTTTATAAATCCCTTGTTTCCAACATATACATAGCTTTTTAGTCATCATCCTCGATGGCCTTTGTTTACCTGGAAAAGAAACCCATGTTTCCTTTGGTTGGGGAATCTACCCTTTTTTCATATAGACATATTTGAGAAACCTCGAGTATCCCAAATCCATGTAACCATGATCTCTCAGTTTACCCACTTTTTAAACCTCCAACACAGTTTAACCCCATGTCTAGTTGTCCCCCTGACACTAGATCTAGTTTTACGGTTGTTGCCAATCATCCTTCAACACCCCAAACAAGGGGAATCCTGATTCCCATAGTGTCTTGACTTCGTCCATGTTACCCATCAATACCCAATATCACCTATTACTTAGTGGATTTCAAGACGCCATTTTCTTCTTATCATCACGTCTCCCTTCCTGTCGACATCAACACAATTTCCAGAAGGGTGACAATGTATTGACTCTCATTACCTTTTCAGTGAGGAGTCTTAGATAGAATAGAGAGAGTCATCATTTTTTTTTTATTCTATTGACCCCCATAACATTTCACTTCATAAAAATCTCATGTTAAGGAGGGTCTTACTATATGACCGTTGCAGTACCATCTGAATACCTCTGAATTTGATAGACCATCAATGCCTATGAGTCATTGACACTTCTTACCATCATCCACTACTTGATTAATATATAGTTCACCATTCATAACCATCATATGACATTATCAATCTCCCCTAAGTGTGTTGCAACTGTCTACATCATCGTACACCTTCAGTTACAATCCCACATTCCAATTTCATGACATGAGCATGGGGCATGCTCACCTCATTTGTATACAAATTTTATTTTTCTTCCTAGAGAAAGGTTTGGTTCGCACATTTTTCCCTCTCCTTTAGTGGATCACTCTTGAAGTTCCTCCCTTCACTCTTCCTCACAATGGCACTCTCAAAAAAATAAACATTGATTCATTTCAGCTATATGTATTCTCCTAACCTCACACATGAGGGGGCATCCGTTATCACCGAAAAATCATCTGCATCATTATAAATGACGGTTGAAGAAAGACATCAGTTCCAACAACAATTAGTACACCTACAACATCAAAATCCATAATTAAGGCATAAAACTGTATACTTGGTTCATAAATTGATATGCGCAAATTCACCAAAGGAAGCGCATGCACTGTGTGTGGAATGCACGGACTAGCACAACCCTAATTGTGCACTGTGCACATAATGCGTAGGATGTCCGACTGTCTACAAGAAAACCTGTGCACTTCTCATGAACGTCACATTTATGAATCTTGTCGTCCTCTCGACCACTTCCAATCCAGCCCCCAACAAGATTTGGCACTCAAATCTGAGAAAAATCTAGCTTGGAGGCTAGTTAAGGGCTAGGAAGTGCCCTAAAAGGCCCCTTGTTCACATTATGAAACAATTATATCTGGCCATGAATGGAAACTGTAAATATGTGCTATGGGTGTGCTAGAAAAATAAGAACTTCAAGGCATTTTTATGCTACAATAATTCTTCTTGGAGAATCCTCTTTTCTCTTTAAATCATTCAAGCAATATAGCAAGGGCCATTCCACTCACCTCTTAAGATGATTGGCATTGTATTTCTTCACCATTGTTACTTTCCATTGTATGAAGAGAAGAGATCTTTATTAGGGAACTTAAGAGCCCTCCCAAGGTGGAAGAGGGGATTCATAAGTCCCTTCATTTCTCTACGGTGCTATCCTATCAATATATTGATCCATTGGTAGTTATATGATTGTCATTTTCATTTTTCATGGTTCTAGTTCTTGCAAGTTTTTCTAACATTTGTTTCCCTTTAGTTTTTATTTTTATTTCCTTGTTTTGTGTGTATTTGGTTATCTAATCAACTCATAACTCTCTGTCTTGTTTAGCTGACTTAACTAGGCAAGTAAGTGATGTGTGTTTTCTCACCCATGTGACAAAACCAACACAACAACAATGTCTACGGTTGGGTTTAACATCCTTGGTTTGCATCCAATTAGTGATTCATTCATTAATGATAAGTTCTCTCTATCATGGTTTCATTTACCTATATATTTATTTCCATTGTGTATTTATTTATCTATGAAATTCGTATCTATAATATACATGCTTGTTGGTTATTGTTGTGCACGACATAAGGGTCATTTCTTTTATGTTGTAGTATGAATCTTGATCTCTGCATGTGAATATTTCATGCATATTTATTAATTAAAAAATTATTAGAATTTGAAATTAGTTTATAAGTGAGCATTGAAGTCGCGTGCCTAGCCTAAGGGTGGTTGAGTACATTACAGATTGGTATCAGAGTTTCTGGTTGAAACACTGGACTGGTATGGGCTAGAAATGTTGGACATGGTATTATGGTATTGTCCTTAAGAATGAATGTTTTCTTGAGATCTTGAAGCTCAAGAGTGATAACGTTGTAAAGATTAAATAGAAGCCAGATGCTAAGCCCTAAATAGTGGCTCATTACCCCTTAATTCAGGCATATTACATTAGTAATGTTATTTTATTTATGTTGACTTTAGTCTATTAGCTATAATTATACTTCCTAGTCTCCCATATACCAAGGAGACATTTTCATTTGGAATCATCTTATATTTGGAAATTTATGTGGGAATAAGGAGATTTCCCCCTCGAAGAGGATTATTATATAAATTTCTCTCTTTTTCAAGGCATTGAGTACTTATTCTGAGGTTTTTCTATGCTATATTGATATTTGGTTCCTAACATATGGTATCATAGGTCAAGGTCTTGGGGTTTTGTTGCTTGATCTAAGACACCTTGGAATTTTTTCTATAACTTGTTTTATACAATGATTCAAAAGGAATGTCTTGGATGATATTTATTATATGGATAAAGGTATGTTGGGATAAAATTTAAGCTCCCGAGGCCTTATACTTTCAGATATAAAACCTTTGTAATATAGGGTTCTGAAATCATCCTGAATTGCATCATTGTGGAATTTTCACTATAAAATTGTTTTTGTAACGTTTCATACCTTGAACTCTGAAAGATATTCACATAAATTAGTAAGGTATTTGTGGTAAAAATTTCATCTTCTGGGTCATCTTACATTTGTATATACACCCCGTGGAAGATGGGGTATCTGACTAGTCCTATTGACTAGTATCAAAAAGGTGTTCCAGGTAAAAAAATCATAACTTCTTCCTAGAGTATACAAATGGAGTGAGATTAGTTGCATTAGATAGTGTACATCCTGTAGTATTTTTGTTATGAGTTTTAGAATTTAATATCACTTATTTTTTGCAGGGCACGCTATATAAGTTAGATATCCTGGAAATCCCAAAAATCAACAAGTTGTGGGGAAGTTACCGTAAATTCCACTTGGAACATCCAATTTTGATCAGACTTGTGGCATTGTAGAGAAGAAATATCAGAGACCTACAAAAAAGAAAATTGCATACTCAGAAGGGCCAAAATTTTGGAGATTCAATAAAAGGAAGATTGTCTAGTAGAAACACCTCAGAATCAAGGTTTAAAGTGATACTTGACCAACATGCCACCAAAAAAGGGAACTTCTACACCAAATAAGCCTCCAGACAATCCTACTTGGACTCTTGATGAAGGTGAAGAAATGCGTAGGGACATAAATGATTTACAAAAGAAGATAGTAACAAAAGATGAACTACAATAGATGATGGATTCAACGAAAGCTAAGTTGGAGGCAATAAATACTAAGATGAATGGTTTAAAAGGGGAGATCATGGAAGGATTGAAAAAAATCCTAATAGAGAGGACACCAGAAAGTGAAAATGTATCCCTTGAAATTCATGATGAGGACACAAGGAAGGTGAATCAAGAATGGGGAAACTCCAACTTTGGGTTGAAGACAAACCACGTTCCTAAGATCGATATGAGGAAGTTTAATGGAAAGGACCCAATAACATGGATACTTCAAATGGATCAATTCTTTGATCTACATAATGTGCCACATACACAAAAGGTATGAATTGCTTATTTATAATTAGAACCTAATCAATTTGTATGGCATCGATGGCTTTGTTGTTGCAAATCACTCATCATTTGGACAATTTTCATGAAAGAAATGATAGCACACTATGAGGATACAAGGAGCAATATCTTCTTTAGTCAATTGATAAATATCAAGAAAAAGGGTTTAGTTACAGAGCACATTAAGAAATTCCAAAGATTGAATATAAAGGTAAAAAATATTCCAGATGAGCACTTGATTTATGTATTCATAGGAACTTTAAAGGATAACATTCAACATGAGGTTCTCCTTTGGGAACCCAAATCATTGGAGAATGCATTTAGGGTGGCAAGAAATGTTGAAAGTAAAAATATGGTTGTGGCTACTAGAAGGACCAATCCTAACATCTATAGAGAGAATAATGTTCCTTCTTCTAAAACACCTCAACCTACAAGGTTGACACCTCAACAATTGGAGGAAAGAAAAAAAAAAAATTATTCTTTAATTGTGATAGAAAGTATAGTAAGGGACATAAGTGTGGCGAGAATAAATTATTCTAAATAGATTGTGTTGGCCCTTAACCAAGTTCTAAGAATCCTTGGTCATGTTTGACCTATTTTGGAACTTCAACAGGATTTCGAAGGAAGAGTGCAAGTCGAAGCGGAGATCATGGGATATCGGCCCCTTGTTTAGGGAATTTTGGGTTTCAGGGTTAAGTAATGGGTATGGGGATGTTGGCCCATGGGTTTACCCATGTTTAGGTCCATTTTGTAATGTATAAATAGAAAGCTAGGTGATGTAAGTAGGTGGTGTATGTGTTGCTAAGTGCAGAGGTGCAAGTGTGTGATACCAAGTGATAAGTGCAAGTGATAGTTGTACATGCTTTGTGCATGTTGTGTGAGACTTGCAAGTCCAAGTGCAAGTGACTTTAAGGGATTGAGTAGAAGATTTTTGCTATAACCTAACTTGGGGAAGGAGGATCTGGTGAGGTGCGCATAGATCTCATATCCTATGCGGAGTAGGATCTTGTGGCTCTATGCATGTAGAATATTGAAAGAAGATAATAAAAGAGAAGAAGAGTTGGTGGACGTAGCCCTAGGCTGGGGGTGAACCACTTATATCCTATGTTGTTATGCTTTGTGCGATGTATTGATGTGTTTAATTTCTTAGTGCTTTGGAATAGATAAATGATAGATAGATCTGTTGATATTTTGTTCTTAATAATATGAATAAGTGCTATATCTAACCTATGTGAATGTGCTTAGTGCTCGAATATACTAGATCTGGGTGAATACTGTTAGGCTTTGTGATTAGGGTTTTAACTGTGAAGTAGATACAGGTTAAATATCGATAAACTGTAATTGCTAAGTGCTTTGATAGAATATTGTAATCACAGATCTGTGTCTCAGCTAAGGTTGCAGACACTGGAGTCTAGCAACCACTCCTACCACTACCTTGGGTGAGTCTGCATCCTTTTTGCAGGTGTTTTTGAAAGGGCCAGTAGTTAGGGTTTTGTTGGTGTGCTCTTTAGATTTGAACCCTGGGTCTACCCGTATGCCAACAAATGGCTATGTTGGCAGGACCTGAAACCGTGATTGTTGGGAACTGAAGAAAAGAGAAAGCTCTGTGCGTAGATCTGTTTCCCTAGTGCACAATATTCTACTTGACCTGTAAAGCTCTGTGCTAAGAAGAGAATTCAAATCTAAAGAAAAGAGGTAAGATATTGAATCTTTGTGCTCTGATAAAGGTAATAACAATGAAAAATTTTGATTGAAAAGGTAAGATAAGTGGAAATTTTTATTTCGAAAGTATGGATCCAGGTATGTTTGATAAATTTGTTCCTAGACTGAAAACTAGGGCATATCTAGAAGAAATAAGATTTGATATGAGTAGATCTGATAGAAATGATGAAATATATGTCATTCCTATGCATATAAAGAATGTTTAGACTAACAAATGGATGTAGGATCCTAGAGAGAATTTTTTGCAGGTTAGTTACTGTGACCCTAGTGAGCAGTATAGGAAAGGTTGGGGATTATTCAAAAGAAAAAGAGGATTAACCCGTTTCTATAGTTGAAGAAGACCGTGACATCTTGCTAAGAAATTCCCTAGTAGAAGACCTAGTTGTCTTTGTTGTAAATCGATGGACCATGAAGTTTTGTATTGCCCTAGAATGATTGCTAAGGTTGACAGAATGAATATGAGACAAGAAAACCCCGAGGAAGATTAAGAAACTAAGACCATGACATAACCTAAGAAAAAATCAGAGAATGTATTGCTACAAATGAAAGAAACCCTTAATGATCACAGAAATATGAACTTATCAGAGATATTCAAAGAAAAAGAATGCATAGAAACAAGAATATGAGACTTCAACATTGACTGTGTTCTAGATGAAGAAACACAGGTGAACATCATGATAGAAGGAACTTGGAAAATTTTAGGAAATCTTGCTATGATTCCTTCATTGGGAGGAATAGGATTATTCAAAGGAAAGTTGATAACCCTATGTAGAAGACTCACCCATATGTATATGAGTGCTCATGGAACTTCGACAGAGGAAGATTTTGAGGTTGCTAAATTTATTGAAAACGACACCCCATTTTCTATGTTACTAGGAAAAACCTGGATTGAGAAGGATCATGCCAAAAGAAAAGAAGAGAAAGTCTTATAACAGAAGAAGAAAGAATTAAAATATTTCATGAATAGGAGGATACTGCACTTGATTGAAGAACAAGAGAATAGAGCGAAGCTATTTAGAACCGGAAACTTGGATGTCAAAGTTGAAAGAACACAAGAAGACTCATGGAAGAGTGACACACCTACCCCAGAAAGAGAAGAAGTATTCCCCTTGAACCCTATGAAATAATCTTAACAACGTGAAGTTACTATGCCAAAATTAGATAAGAATCAGAATGGAAAGAGGAACACTGAGATGAAGATCACAGGGAAAAAGGCTAGAAAGCTTGGTAAGAAGAGAGAAAAGTTGTAGAATGTTCTAGAGGGGACTTCGAAGAAGGAATATTTGCAAAACTGGAACTTCGTTGGGATATCATAATAGCGCAACATGGCACTTTGCCATGGCGAAGAAATATAACCATTGGAGGCATTATGACCGTTAGACCGATGCCCCGAATGGTTAGAACAACACTTATGACTAGAAATCTTGCCATCAGACCATTGGAACCGTGTCACAATGAACATAACCACATTGATGAAGGTCTCTTATCCATTGGAGAAGACTCGTTACATAACTGTCCACTTATTCCATCAAATGTTGCCCCAAGAACACTTTTGTGAATTGTAGCCAAGACAACTCATTGCTACCACACCGCCTTTAATAATATCAACACCTATTCTATTTTTTTGCGCACCCATTCATCAATCTGAGTTATCCAATATTGAGCGTGTATGTCGGACAAAATCAGCATAGCTGAAAATTTTTTCAAAGAAGTTCTAATAGATTTAATGGTCGAGAAAGTAATGTTCACAGGGATTCAAGCCTCATCAACGAGTGGAGTGCAAGCCTCCCCATCGACTTCTCATGGATCTGAACCATCCCGAGCTGTAGCAGAGAAGAGAACCAAGCATCAATATGACTTGGCGAACACGAAGTTGATCCCGACTATCTTGCCCGACTACATCCCTCCTTTGGCTAGCGCATTGAGTCGTGACAGTGTCCCGAGGGATTTTGTTTATACCATGGTTACTGCATACCTCTCGAAGGGAATATGTGTAGTTAGAACACAACAAGATAAGATCACAACATTATAATTCAGTGACTTCAACCTAAGAAACAGCAAGAACCAAAATATGCTCGTTCCTTACAGGTACTTGACTAGGACGAAGAGGAATAACTTGAGGATAATCCCCCAACCATGGACTATGAACCTCGCAAAGTCCACCAATCTGAATGTGATGAATATCCCACATTTTGGAAGGCACCAGGAAGTCAACGCGTGTGTCAATATCCTTCTATCATGCTACCATGACAACTATCTATGGCTAGACAGATACATCACAGTCAATTCGACATTGATCCATAGGATCATTGGATTGATAATGCACGGACCTAACTCACATAACTTCTACCCAGGGAAGGTTGCAGACTGCACACTGGCATAGAGGATTAAAGACACATATGGTGATGTAGAAAAGAGGACACGAGGCTACAAGGTAGCTTCCATCTATAATGGCGCAGTGTGTCTAGCTTGCCAGTTGATCGCAAGAAAGCTAGTGAGAAAGAATAGACCTACGCAGGTCACGAGGTTCATTGTTGACCTCACCGGAAAATGTTTAGAAGGACTCCAAATGAACTAGGTAAAGTAATTAGTCAACCATCTCGATTTGGATTTCCACGAAGCTCAGGATCAGGGCTATGAGTTCCATTTTAGATGGATTTTGATCCTCATAAATTTTACTACTTGGGAGATGCTGGAAAGTGTGACCTTCCCAGATATTGAGCCATTTGAGCCACTCCCTACGAAGTTCACCATTCTCTGGTACTTGAGTGATATGGGAAAACAATGGCATTCGAACGCAATATTTCACAGATACTATTTCTAGTTGAAGAGGACTATTGGGGCTATCCCTCGCGTGACGCCAAACACTGTGTGTTATCACTCCAAGAAACTCCTTAGGGTTGTAGGCTAAGGATGCTTGGTAACTTAAGAAATCACTAATAATCAAGTGTTTGGAACAATGGGATAACTAAGAAGGCTTATCAAAATGAAATCATGTCATGCCTCTAAATAAACAGTTCTTCGAGAAACTAGATATCAGTTACAGAGAATAATCAAGGTATGAAGAAAAACAATCAAGATAACCACGTACAAATCTGTAGGGTTATACAAGAATATAAAGAAGATCTAATTCATATCCATGAGCTATATCAAAATATGACAGTTCTGAACAACTAAACTGAATAGAATTAAATATAGAGTAATGGAAAATGTGGACAGACTGATATATAATGACCAAAGAGAACTGTGATTCTTATAACAAAACAGAGTCAAAGTACATAGCCAAAGTATATCTAGGATTGAACTCTTTGTCTCTTAGAAAAGATAGGCATTTATATCCTTAAAATGTAATGATCAGATCCTAAAACTGTGGATATATATTTCTAAAAACAGTAAATAGAAACTGTATTTACAAAGTAGTAGGAAAAGGTCCTTAGAATAAGGAAAATCCCCGTATTCTTGTCTTCAAAAATGTGTTGAACAGTTGATGATGTGGATATCAGCCTTCCAAGGCTCTTTGTCTTGTTATCCTTAAGATACAAATCGATTTGGATGATGTGTCATTTGATCCCCATCATTTTTCCCTTGAAAACGACCAAATCTAGTCAAAAAATTCCCTTTTGGCTTTCATCTCCAAGAATGGCCTTCAGATTTTGATTTGATAATTCATAACCAGCTTATTGAAGAATATTTCATACCAATCCAACTCAAAAATCTTGAAACTGAGCAAGAATTCGGTTTTTCTAGCCGTGACAGGCTTTCACCAGCTAATTTACCCGAAAATCCACTCCTTAGCTGGTGAAAGGCGGAGCTTTCACCAGCTAACTAGCAAAATTCACGACGGGTTAGCTGGTGAAAGCGTAGATTTGTTTAAAATCAAATTTATCAGTCATAGAGAGTCCATTTTTCATGCTTGAATAGTCAATCGACATCTACAAATCCTAAGATTTCCAATGGTACTTTCAAATATGCATTTGGACCTCGGGAAGCTAGTCAAATGTTCCCTACAAGATTAGGCATCATTCTTTCAAAAATGCCAGTGCATTTTTTATCGCTAACATTTGGCTCTAACTGGGATGGAGACTTCCCTGCAAGGTCTCTAAGAACCTGGCAGACCTTGTGCCTTTAGTATTGGGCATGGAGTCATTCAACCTTTACAATTCATCATCTGGCTATTTTCCAAAGTTTGTTGATGTCTTTCCCAATCTTATTTATCTGTAGCATGTCTGCTTCAAACTCCCCTAGAAATGTTGTTTGAACCTTGACGTGGCATCTGTTGTGGTAATATCTTCATTAAGAACAAAAGTGTTGAACATAGGCAGGATGGTGAGATATGTAACCCTGATTTTGAAAATTCCAGGATAACTTCAAGCTTGAAATAAGAGTATTGTAGGCAGCTTGAGGTCTTTGACTTTTCATTTTCCAACAACTTCAGATACAAAGAATTTTTAGATCCCCTGATGTGTGCAGATAGCCTTCCAAGGCTCGTAGATGTACTTTGATCATGATAGAATCGAATTTTCTATGTTTGGAAAAAACAACTGATTCTGTGCCCCAAAAATAGGTGTCTAATCTGACTTTGGCACCTCTTCAAACATCTTTTTTATCAAATCCAGATCTTGAATTTGATGTGTAAATTCAATATGCATCTTTAGAAACTATTTTCAGGATGTTTGGTTGAGAAAAAATTCAATCTAGACAAAATTTTGAGTATTCTGGTAATCACAGCTTTCAGTGGTTAATTGTATCCAGATTTAAACACTTATCCACCAAAATTTCTCTTTTTCGGTGGTTAATGAGAACGCACAGGCTCACCTAAACCACTGAAAACATAAACTTTCCCAAAAAATCAAAATTGATGAATTTCGATTACCTGTCTGAATGCAAATGACCTCAGGGTTTTTTAGATGAGGCTCCTGGACTTGTAACCTCATCTTGATGTGTTTCAGCTTGCATTTCTTGCTGAAAAGAGGTGGCAATATGGGCAAGGGTTTCCAACCCTAGTGGCCTGGCTTCTGGGACTGTCTGTTCCTTCAATTTTAGTCTAAGAAGCCTAAGTTTCTTGTATAAAGTTGCATTTTCGTTCATGAGCAACTTATTTCTTTCAATGGTATTCTCATGTTTCTTTTTTAATTCTTGACTCTTGTCATAAAGCTCAACGTTTCTATCCAATAGTTGTGCATTTTTTAATTTGACTTGTTTCTCTGAATGTTTCATGTTGTACAACTCTTTCAACAGTTGATTTATCTTGTTGTCTTTCGATACAATAGGTTCAACAGATGATTGTGTTATCTCTGGAGGTTCCTACTCCTCTAGAGGGGTAGGAGTAGGGAGATCAAGATATGGTTCACCCTCTGTAGGTTTCTACTGTGTACTAGGCTCTTCTTGCTTCTCTTCTTATGGATCTGAATTAGAATAAGGTAGGTTTAGTAGATTACCCTCTGTAGGTACATCTTCTACCTGATCAAAATGTAGCTTCCTCTTTGATCTCTTTCTTTTCCTATCTTGGAAGACCTTCCATCATATACAATTGCAAAAGATTCAGCTACTTGTTGATGAAAACTGATCAGTTTTTCACAGTATGTGAATACCCCTTCTTGTTTGAAAAACTCTACTACATCTGGGTGCACCTCCAAGTACCAGACTCCATCAATTTCGGCCCTTAAGGCCAGTCCAAACTTTGACATAATAGTGATTACTGATGTGTCCCTCAAATCCAGGAGATATGCATGCAATTAGTGAATAGATAGGTCAAGGGTCATAGGGTATGACTCAACAAATAGACTATGACTCAATAAGAGACTGTGACTCAACAAATAGGAGTGATTATAGGTAATAAACTGAATCAGGGTTTCAACCTATGAGTTAACTCAATGACAAAATATGTAACGAGGAGTGCAATTGAGGACGAAGGAAAAACTCAGAGTTTAACATTTGATTCAAGATATTTAACCAGTGTATGATTGAGAATAAACTCAACGACTATTGGTAAGACTTGGAGTTCAAACAGGAATCAAACCTTAGATACTTAGTGATTGTAGGTAAACTCCATTCAGTTTAGGCAGAATTCAAGTAAGAATTTGAGTTATTAATAGAACTGTGACTCAATCAACTAGAAAACAAGTTTTGAGCTGAGAGTAATTCAAGTATTAATCATACAGAGCCAAGATTAAAATGATTTGTTAATTGAAATGCACACCAGGATGATAAATTTTCTTGTCAAACTCGAGTTTCAACCATTCTTAGCCACCTTGAATGGATCTAGAGCTCTGATAGCGCGTCTGGATGAGAGATTTACGGGTTTTTTGAGCTGATTAATAATTCTCAGACTAAATGCATGATGTAAGGGGAAATTAACCACATTCAAATCAAGCTTAGTAATGAAATCACAAAATTCGTGGCCATTCTCTCGATGATCCGTATACAGTCTTCAATCTATTATGATCGGATCTCTTATGAAATTCTGCGCCATACCAAGAATTTATGATAACTGACAGTTCAGACACTTGGATGATGTTTCGGCATCTATTCACCAACAATATTGCAATACATAGAGGGCATGATGGATCTTGCTGATTAGCTTCAGAAGTTGTATTCTCCAAACACTCTGGATGGTAGACATGCCCACAAGCTAGCACAACACCAACAGAGAGATGATACTCTTGTGATAGAATCTTTGAGAAAATGCCACAAGTCTGAACCTCCACCGGGGAAGACACGGAAGCAGCATGTGCATTTTTGGCCCTGATCCTTTCCATGGCCAGAGAAACTCCATCCATGCTCTCTCTTCTAGGAATCCACCCAAAATCAGAAGGGCTTGTTGCATCACTCCAACATAACTACTCTCTTCTAGAGGAAGCTACGAGATTTGAAAACATCTGCACCGACCACCAATCAGGGGCACCTCCATATGAACCCACTGTTGAGTCACCATTACTACCAACCAACTTGAAGGAGTGCCTTCCATCCAATGCTGATATGGAGCTGCTGTTTAGTGAATTTAATGCATGCATCCGACTGTCTGAGATTTTCCTGGTAAGATGTTTGTTGGAAGTATGGTGCAAGCACCTGGAGAAAAAAAAAAGAATGACTATGGATTGATAGATGTCGTGATGAAGCTAACTGAATTTTTGAGCATTGCGGTAGACTAGGATGACTTTTATATTCCCTTTGGAAACAGTCCTCTGTATTTAATGAGGGTGTAAAGGATTCTGGTGTCTTTGGATTGAAGTAAGGAATAGATGAAGGGTATTCCTCTTTGAAGGATTCTTCTGTTATATATATGGGCTCAAAACAGAATCTGAGGGAGTATTAACTAAGTTTCCATCATGATCCGACAGAAGGGAAGAACTCAACCACTGTGGCTCACGAAAGTTAGCCAACAAGGGGCTTGAATCAACCGAACCATTTCCAATTTGGAGCAGGCGCTTGGCTCTCCTTGAATACATGACAATTTTCAAAATGTTTCGTCACATTCTAAATAGATAGCGAGGCTCTATGTCGGTTTACCTATTTGAAAATTTTGAAAAGGTCAAAAATCATCCAAAGGGTCACCTATATTCTTACTTGTATGTTGATCAACAAAGTCCTCAACTCTTCAGCATATCGACCCACAGCATGTTGATCCTTCAGGGGAAATCCACCTTTTGGTAAAGTTGCAGCCACACTATCCATGAAAAAGATGAATTGGAGGATGCTTACTTAAAGGAGCATTACTCTTTTGTTTCCTAAAGACTTCCCCAACCAGATCACCAAACAAAATGGGTGCAACCCCTGAACTCAACCGCCCACAATCCCACTAGTGGCCTACAATTTTTCACTGGCCTCAACACCTGGGTGTTCATTAGACACTTTGCTTCGATAGATGCAAGATTTTTTTGACTAATAGTCTTTCATTTAATGTTGATCTTGAGTCCCAAAGATTCTCACTCTTTGTTAGTAATTCCTTCAGGTGTGCACGCATAGGATAGATATAGTCACTATAACAATTGCCAAAGTTTCCTTTTGAAGTTTACAATAGTAAGTGATTTCACCAGCTTACTTGTTGCAGGGAGTACACCTTAACAATTGAAACTCGAGGCTTTCATCAGCTAACTTCCACTTCACAACATACGTTAGCTGTTGAAAATCTTTCTCACAAAAAAATGAAAAAATCTTTGGAGGATCAATTTATTTCTAAGATAAAATCTTAAATCCTATGTTTTGATACTTCTAAAATCTGGCGAGCTTATTCTTCTTCCTACTCCTACATTAACAATTTTCACTGCTTCCTAATCAAGTAAACGCATGCTTCCAATGGAGCCATGTAAGAAATTTATTTGCTGACAACATTCTTGATCTTGATCCCAAAGATAAAAGAATGCGTAGCTAATAGAGATGTGTTCCAAAAAAATGATAGAAACAACCTTCATCTGACAAGAGTATCCTGATCTTTATACTTCTTAATGATTCCAGAAAATCAGCAATAGGATAGTAAAGGAATACCTCTTCAAGCTTCTGTTCTGATTGTAAACGAAAATGATGTGGCTGGCTATCCTCCTTGATCTCAATGATGTATGTAAATTTCTCAACCTTTTTCGGAGAAAAATGTATACTCAGTTTCTGATCTGAGCCCTTCTTTTCTTCACCTTCCTCTTCATATCTGTTGCAAACTACTTTTGTTTGCAAATCTAGAAACTCAAGGATTCCCTTAGTATTTGCTATAGATCTGAAATTATCTCCTACTGATATGTCAATTTGCTCATCATTTTTCAAATTTTCAAAATGGACAATCGGATCATCATCACAATCATCTTTAAAAGATGCATTTAGTACAATTTTTAAAGCATCACAATGGTTGTCTTAATGTGAATCAACAATTTCTGGATACTGAAGAGTATTCTCTATAGCAACATACTCTTCATGAACATCCGAATATTTAGTCAATAAATGAAATTCATGACAACATTTAGGATAGAGAACATCATTTGGAAAATGGTCTTTACAAAACACATGAAAAGAAGCATGAAAATCTTCTAAAGAGTTTATACTAGCATAAGGCAGAGACCAGTACCAATCACGAGCAATTCCCTCTAATGAGAAACAAAAGAGTCGGATCTAAACATCCTCGTGCACAACTTGCAACCAATGCATGTAATCATGAAAGTCCAACAAATTTTCAGCTTGCACTTCCTATTCTTCTCCTTGAAATCTGGGAAGGATATTTTCCCATTCATCTCTACTAGGCACTGGATTAGGGAAACCAACAATCTTTGAAAAATCGTAGAATGCATACCTCTTAGATAAGAACTTGTTCATTTCATACCAGTGGGGTCGCCAACGAATTTTAGAATAGCGCCACCGAATTCGTCCTTCATGGAGTTGCTAGATAGATGATGTACAACATGATAGTGTCTACTCCTTGTCTATCATCAAGAACTAGATCTGATTTGTCATTCTCTCAAGGAAGCTGAGCTTCTGAACTCGTTTCCCCGGCAACGGCGCCAATTTGTTATCACTCCAAGAAACTCCTTAGGGTTGTAGGCTAAGGATGCTTGGTAACTTAA
Organism: Picea glauca; assembly: GCA_000966675.3. Classification (NCBI taxonomy): domain Eukaryota; kingdom Viridiplantae; phylum Streptophyta; class Pinopsida; order Pinales; family Pinaceae; genus Picea; species Picea glauca. The sequence goes on from JZKD02S2442333.1 coordinate 198,042, forward strand.
GAAATCACTAATAATCAAGTGTTTGGAACAATGGGATAACTGAGAAGGCTTAGAAAAAAGACAACATGTCATGCCTCTAAATAAACAGTGCTTCGAGAAACTAGATATCAGTTACAGAGAATAATCAAGGTATGAAGAAAAACATTCAAGATAACCAAGTACAAATCTGTAGGGTTATACAAGAATATAAAGAAGATCTAATTCATATCCATGAGCTATATCAGAAGATGACAGTTCTAAAAAACTAAACTGAATAGAATTAAATATAGAGTAATGGAAAATGTGGACAGATTGATATATAATGACCAAAGAGAACTACGATTCTTATAACAAAACAGAGTCAAAGTACATAACCAAAGTATATCCAGCATTGAACCCTTTGTCTCTTAGAAAAGATAGGCATTTATAGCCTTACAATGTAATGATCATATCCTAAAACTGTGGATCTATCTTTCTAAAAATAGTAAACAGAAACTGTATATATAGAGTAGTAGGAAAAGGTCCTTAGAATAAGGAAAATCCCTGTATTCTAGTCTTCAAAAATGTGTTGAACAGTTGATGATGTGGAGATCATCCTTCCAAGTCTCTTTGGATTGTTATCCTGAAGATACAAATCGAGTTGGATGATGTGTCATTTGATCCCTATCATTTTGCCCTTGAAAACAACCAAATCTAGTCAAACAATTCCATTTTGACTTTCATCTCCAAGAATGACCTTCAGATTTTGATTTGATAATTCATAACCAGCTTATTGAAGAAGATTTCATACCAATCCAACTCGAAAATCTTGAATATGAAAAAGAATTCAGTTTTTTTGGCTGTGACAGGCTTTCACTAGCTAATTTACCCGAAAATCCACTCCTTAGCTGGTGAAAGGTGGAGCTTTCACCAGCTAACTAGCAAAATTCAAGACGAGTTAGTTGGTGAAAGTGCATATTTTTTTAAAATCAAATTTCTCAGTCATGGAGAGTCTTTTCTTCATGCTTGAATAGTCGATCGACATCTACAAATCCTAAGCTTTCCAATGGTGCTTTCAAATCTTCATTTGGAGCAGCCCAGGAATCTAGTCAAATGTTCCCTACAATATTAGGCATCATTCTTTCAAAAATGCTAGTGCATTTTTGATCGCTAACACCATGCACTGGTTCAAACCTCTCATGAAGTTATGTGCAGATCGACAGTTTATTTATATCACTGCACATGCATATGAGCATAAAGAAGAGATTCAATCATACTATAAGGTCATAGAGGAGGACCTTGAGGAGATAACTAAGGACTGGTCTACAGAGCTCCTTATCCCTGCTGACCCCACATAAATGTATGATTCCAAACTACTTGGCAGATCAGAGGCTACTCACGAAGAACACGATACACCTGGAACCGATAGAAGGAAGAAGTTTGAAGAGGTACAAAACATGAGCAGTGCATCAGAATAAACCACTTCAGAATCACTGGGACGAGGAGGTGATGATGAAGTAGATAAAGGAGAGACCAATGGAAAAGATGATCAATAGAAGCAAGGCGAAGTAACATCGCCTAGGAATCTTGTTGATGAGGATAATTCCTCTAAGAAAAGAAAGGTTTCCCCCATGAAACCTACCTCAAGGAAGAAATCCAAAGATAGTAAGACCAAGTTGCAAACCATGCTCATGCTCGATGACTTTGACTTAATCATTGTAGTCATATTAGATGCTTCACAGAATATTATGCAGAACAAAAAAGCCAAGCAAGCAACCATGTATGATAGGATTGAGACAGAACTTAGAGGAGTACAACAGGCCCTTCAATCCATCCACATAGTATCCACTATTGTTATTAGACTAATCGGTAGGTGCAGACACTAACAGATCTCCCTAGATCCACCTGAATCTAGAACAAAATAGGACAGGACATGACTCTTTCCCTAAGTTTTGACCATTGAATTAACTAGTAGGAAGGAACAAGTAACATACCTTTATATTGATTCATAGGGTCTTTGTTGCTCCCGCTTCACTCTGGTGCTCTCGTGAGGTCAAGAACAAGACAACACAAACCAACCAAAGTGAAGATAGAAAAATATATTCAGCAGTCAACTTATGTGTATGATCAAGGAATTACACAATAAAGTGAGAATAGCTTTATGGGAAAGGGACATGCCACTGTATCATATGGATTGAAAGTAAAGATTACAACCTGATTGCCTTGATGTCACAAGCTTCCTTTCGATGGCTCTTGGCTCCAACACACACACTTTCTCAATCCTTGCATGAAGAATATCAAAACCTCTTGATAGACTTGTTGGAGTCTTCAAGCTACTATTCAAGCTAAGTCCTTCACACAATTCTTTCACCAATTCTCCAATGAATCTTGCTTAACCTTTTCCATGAGAATTCCCTCAATATATAGGAGAGAATGAGATAGTTACTTGGATAAAAATGATCCCACAATATTAGGGACTCTAGCACAAGGATAACCATTCGAATGCCAACCCATTCTTCTAGAAGATTCCCTTCTAGAAACATCGAGAATTCATCTTTTTCCATGCTTTAGGAAGAGTTTTCACCCTAGCTATTCATCACAGTGCGAGAAGTTCGCACCCTGTCTTAAGGCAGCCTGTGAGAATGGGTCATTCTCGCACCCTAATATATTAGCAGCTTGCGAACCCTCTTCAAAAGTGAGTTTTCTGGGAAGAGATAAAAGTAAATTTTCTCAAGATCAAGTTCTTATGAAGAGCCTAAGTACACCATCATTAATACACCATCATGATGACCAAAATCATGGGTAATAGAATGCCCCCCAAAGTATGAGGTTGGAATCAGTGATAGCCAAAAGACTTTGTAAGCTGCATCTGTGTGTCAAAAACCAGAAGCACACCTAATTGGAAACCTGTGAATAACCAAGCATCTGCAAAATATCATAAATACTAATTATAAGGTAGGCATTCCCATACTCAGATCATAGATGGATGACAATTGTAGACATGGGTCATGGCCACCAATCATACACTGTGGATCCATGCCATCAAAATATAGCATAACCACCAGGAATACATTGTGGATCTATGTGAAAAAATTCAAATTGAGACGACATAGCCACGAGACATACACAATGGATCTATGTGTCACAGATTATACATTCTCCATCACAACCTGGACAAAGAGATGAGATCCAGGGTCTTCAATCTCATCACCCAAAGTATGAATCTAACCATTTGATTACATGTGTTGAAGTCGAACATGGCAGAAACCACTTGATTACCGGTCATTGATGATGTCGTTAACAAGTGCGAGGGAAATCACCATTGATGTCAATGACTCCCAAGGTACTCTAGTACAATCCATCGAGTGTGAATGAATGAGTTGAAGTCAAACATCCAATGGAATATTTTGATCAGGGGTCAATGATGTAAACCCACTGTCGAAAGAGAGGGAACCTGCCATTGAGGCATGCAAGTTCCAAGGTACCAAAGAATTTCTAAGTCCTTACTCCGGATAATGAGTTGAAGTCGACAGAACAAAACTCATCACAGGATGGCCTTGATGTATCCCCCATCAATGACATGAAATGAGTAACCGATTTTGAAGGTGAAAAAGAGTATGATGTAAATTGGACTGGACACAGGAAAGGCCAATACAGAGAGAATCGATAACTGCAGATGGCCAACTCAATAGAGGTTTCAGATGGATTTCTCTTGAACATATGAATGACACGACCAATGATTTGGCAGCATTGACTCAAAGACGACATAGGGAATGACCTTGTAGTAAATCAAATGAGAGGAAAATGTATTTCCCAAACCAGCTTCAAATGATGAATAGGGGGTGTCATGTTTAAGAGAGACACTTACTACCAATCAATACGAAGATGAAAACATATCCCTTTCCCAAATTTTCCCCCACCATTTCTGGCAAGTACCTCTTTGTTTTTACGCAAGCTTGAGGAGGATAACATATGCTTGTTTATATAAGCTTATCCTTCGGATAAGTCCTTCAGAGTATGTTTAAAAAACCCTAGGAAGGAGTGGTTCAGTCCCATATGGGCCTTTCGATGTTTGTTTAATGAGTCCAAAGAAAGAAAACTCGGAGGTTTTTCATGATTATAGAGTCTGAAAAACACTTAAAAGAGAACTCTCTCAGTTCCTTTTTTGTAAAATAGATTGGATGAGACCGAAAAAGAGATAAATTATCGCTCACCAGATGCTTAGTTTAGATACTTTATCGAGTGTGAAAATAGCAAGGTCGCTTGGCGATCTTTTCATGTTTAGAGAGTCTGAAAAGAGCTTAAAGAGGACTCTAGGGGGGTTCCTTTTTCGTATAACCTTGTTGAGCCCAAAAAAGTGATAAAAGTATGCTCTATCGCATTCTCATGTATTTTTGAGTGCAATAATGGAAAAAGACCACACTCGCGGTTTTATACAAAACCATAAAAAACAATCAAAACACATGATGACAAAGAAAAAATATGTCTATATCCCTGTTTAGGAACATCGAAGTCATTACGCCTGCAAAAGTTACACTCAAAAGGACAATAGGAATTAGGGTTTAATAAATAAATAATCATAAAAAACCAAATGACATGGTAAAAGTAAACAAAAAAGGAGTAAAAACTCTTTTTATCGTATCATTTTCACTTTTCCACTATTTGAGCCCAAAAACCCCTCTTTTACCTTTGAAATTTGGCGTCATATTATGGGAGTTACAAGCATCCATTCGTCGAGCCATTAGCGACAGTAAGGTAGGCTCTTTATCCTCTACTTTTTCATGGTTTAGTTTTTCATTTTCATTGGTTAAAAATTCATTTTTAAGTTGATTTTATGAGCCCTACTTGCGCTCAACCATTCCTGCAGGTGGGCTACATGGGACCTGTGAGAATGGGTCATTCTCGCAGGTGAGCCCATATCAGCCTCCGAGGTTCTCACACTGTGCACAAAGGGCACCTGCGAGAACCACAAAGCTCAATTTGTTTTTTAAATTTACCCAATGAAAGAGAACCAAATCATGCATATAGTTGCTAATCTTCTTTTTGTGCTTCTTATGCAGATAATTGGCCATTAAAATGGTTATTGAATGGCACAAAAGGGAGCACAAAGAAGACAATGCAATTGCCGGAAATCATCCACCTACTATTGCTGCTTTGAGAAACTGTGGCCTCTTGAAGTATTTTCGTATCCCAGGCATGAGGGCCCAAGTCAGGTTATTAGAGTACCTGGTGCATATGTGGGATCCCGATTAGTAGGTATTTCATGTGGGGGTCCACACACTATCCTTAGATATTGAGAATATTTAATTTTTGACTGTATTGTCATGGTGGGGGTACTATGTGAGCCTGACTGGTAGCAGAGGTGGTGGGCTGCCCATGAGTGAGTATTGTTGTTTACACTGTGTTCCCGAGGCAGAGAGAAAGAAAGGAAAAGTAGCTATTTGGGGGGTACAAGATTTGACCCTCCGTACTATCTTGTTCACCATAGATCGGATGGAAGGGAGCTCCACTCCTCACATGGCGCTATAGAGTTACTTCTGGTATGCTATAGAGTGTACCGAACCTCGGGTTTTTAACTGGGCAGATGCAATGCTTCGTAGCGTAAAAAGGCAGTTGACCAAATGTAGACAAGGCAACCTGAAGCAATTCGGGTACAGATCTTTTCTAGTGTCCTTATTCCTTTAGAGGGTTCCATTACTGAGGCTGTAGGTTGAGTGGAATTTACCGGCTCCCAAGGATCCAAGGATGTTGAGATGGTGTCAGCTTATGGCCCGGCATGTAGCTAGATTGATCATCAAGTATGATGATATCTTCTTTGATTGGCTTCAACCACAAATGTTGATGGTTGACGATTATGCTTATGCCAGGTTGGATTTCCAAGGAGATCTGGACTTAGTACTGCTAGAGGATGCTCAGTGGGGGGAACTTGGTAAGAAGTACACACCTTTTTTTCCTTTAAATTTTTTTTGTGAATTTTTATCATATTCAAATGTTTTTGTTTTATAAGTTTGTCCAAAGACTAAATATAAAATTTGTTTTGATGACATACATGTTGGACCTTATCGACCTTCTGGTACTTCTCCCATTCAATGGCAAGGAGAGGTAGCGGTAACACCACAATATGTCGAGGATTATCAAGTGGTGGAACAAAATCTAGAGGTCCTGACCACAGATATTCTAGACATGCCTCTTGAAGAGGTTCCACGATGCGATCAACATCATACTATAGGAGTGTCAGGTTCCATGATTCGACTGCTCTGTAGAGTTGCTCGGGCAGTCGTTTGTTACCATGAACGTCATCCATGATGTCACTTTGTAGAAGCTATAAGCTTCAGATTTTGACATTTTGGTCTTTGGACAAACTTTTTGTAAAAATATATTTTGATCGTTATATATACAGACATCTTCTACCGATTTACCTTATATTGTGTGAATATTGATGTGATTGATTTATAAATGATCAAAATGTCTGTCTAATACATAGTTAGCCAATGCATTTGTTAATGTATTTAGACATCTAGGAATATGTTGATATCCAATGTAATGAAAATAACGTTCCAGGAGGCGAATTCATAAATACACCCGTAACAAAGTAGGACTTCAAATAGTATAGACATTACTTAACTGTAGTACTACAAGTTGTGAATCAAGTCACAACCAAATGACAAATTCTGAGAGAGATAGCATCAACCAATAATTCAATAACGACACTATACTCTACAATGTTGTTGGTCGCACGACCGAGACACACACCTCGTAAGGAGACAAGTTCGTTTGTAGGGGTGTAAATTGCCCATGCAGCGGAAGCAAGGTTCTGAGTACTATGGCTAGTGCCATCAGTGAAGCCAATATAGGGTAGCGAAGACTCTGACATATGGAAATCAAACACAATGTCACATAAGGGTAGAGACCAAATAACGACAAAAGCAAGCTATAGTAACACATAAGAAGTATGATACAATAAAAATACAAGAACTTGTGCACAGATGATTTTATGCATAGTACTTCTTCAAGTACAACCCATTCCTCGGTTCACTCAAATGGATACAATCGTAATCTACTAACTCATAAGTTCCTTTTTCCAAAACTCATCGAACGATGTAAGGACCTCGCCACATGGCTTCGAATTTTCCAGCTCCTAGCATATCTCGATCTTGATCATATAGGAGAATGAGATCTCCTTCCGAGAAAATGCGAGGCTTGACATGTTTGTCATATTGGGCCTTGAAACTCTTTTTCTAAGCTTCTATGACTAGGGTGGAATCACGTTGAGTTTCGTCTAATTGCATAAGATACAATAGACGTTCTTCCTCAGCAGAAGTGTTGGGTAGGAGTTCAGCAACTAGCTTTAAAGAGGGTACCTCGCATTCAATAGGGAGAATGGCTTCCACACCATAGACTAACCGAAAAGGTGTAAACCCAGTAGAATACTTGACGGATGTCGAGTACGCCCACAATGCCAAAAATAACATTGTGTGCCAACTTGTTTTATGAATCCCTATCATTCTTCGGAGCATAGTTATGAGAACTTTGTTAATCGCTTCGACTTGTCCGTTGGCTTGTGGATAATAGGGAGTTGAGTTATCATGGAGAAGACCCAACTTTTCAGTAAGTTCAGACATCATAAAATTCCTAAAGTGGTTACTGTGATCAGTGATGATAGCTTGGGGAACACCAAAACGAGTTATGACATGATTAAAAAGGAATAATGTTGCGGTCTTTCCAGTGTTGTCAAATGTCAGCATCGCCTCAGCCCATTTCGTAAAGCAATCGACGGTTACAATAATGTAACCATGCCCCCCGACCGAGTGAGGGTGACATCTCATGAAATCAATGCTCCATTTTTCAAAGGGACCAACTGAGACCATAGGGTGAAGAGGAGCAGGGTGTGACTGTATCTTGTTATTATAGGTCTGGAAGGCATGGCATTTTTGAATGACGATGATGCAGTCGTTAAATAATGAAGGCCAAAAATACCATGCACATAAGATCTTCTAGGTAGTAGCATACCGAGACATATGACCACCACAGGCTCCAGAATGACAATCATTCAGAGCTTTCTCAGCTTCGTCGAACGTTAGACAATGTCAAAAAACAAAGTCAATTCCCCGACGATAAAGAGTATCCCCGAGGATAATGTATTGACGAGCTTGGTATCGTATTTGACGTCGTTTAGTACTGGACAAAGTTGGCTGGAAAGTCTAGGTTTGGAGATATATAATGATATCACCATACCAAAGATCATCAGTGCTAATAAGGAAAAGAGATTCATCGGGTAATGAATCAGCTACTAATTTTCCCTTGCAGAATGGGGAAAGTCACATATCAACTTAGCAAAGACTAAGGACTTCTTAGATTTGGCGCATTCGAATTCCAAGTCAAACTCCTGGAGTATCACAATCCATTTGGAGTATTTTCCCCCTAGCAATTGACAGGTAAGAATGTGTTGCATAGGGTTGCAGTGAGAAATCATGGTAGTCTTGCGTGAGAGGATATAGTGTCGAAAGCATTGGATGGCTTGGATGGCAGCCAAGGCTAGTTTCTCGACATGTAAATACTTGATTTCAGTCGGCGTGAGACTTTGACTCAAGTAGTAAATAACATGTTCATCGTTAGCATCATCCTCTTGAACGAGAACCATACCAATAGTGTACTTCGAGGCAGCAAGATAAAGGAAATAATCACGAATGTAATTGGGGGGAAAAAGAAGCAGAGCACTCATTAGGGACAATTTCAAAGCATCGAAAGCATTGTTGGCAATGGTATCCTAGACGAACTCTGAATCCTTCTTTAATAGCCGCATAAATCCACGAGTTATCTCGACGTAATTTGGGATAAAACGACGAAGAAAGTTTACTTTCCCCTACAAACTTTGCAACTGGCGAAGTGTAGAAGGAGGAGGGATATTAAGGATTGCCTCAACCTTTAAAGTATCCACCTAGATCCCTTGATGAGAAATGATAAAACCTAGAATACGGCCAGATTCCACATAGAAAATGCATTTATGAGGATTCAAACATATATGGTAGAACCAACAGTGAACAAAAATGGCTTGGAGGTGGGTTGGGTGATCGACTCTGTTCATTGAATGAGTGGGTAAATCGTCCAAATAGGGTTGAACGATATGCTTAATATCATGGAAAGCATAAGACATAGTGCGTTGAAAAGTTGCGCCAGCGTTCTTGAGACCGAAAGGAAGTTTCTGATAGGTAAAATTACCCCAAGGACAAATAAAAGAAATCTTATGTTGATCCTCGCGAACAATGTTGATTTGATTATATCCGAAGAAACCATCCATGAGAGAGAAGATTTCACTTCCGGCACAGTCATCGACAATCTGATCGATGAAAGGGTTAGGAAAGTTGTCTTTTGGACAAGCTTTGTTGATATCCTTATAATCAACGCATACACAAATCGTGCCTTGTTTCTTGTCAATCGGGACAAGATTGGAAACCCAGTCTGTAAGAGCCACTAGATAAATAAAGTCGGCTTTAAGAAGTTTCTTGACTTCGATCTTTATAGTAGCCTCTTTACGTGGGTGAACTGGATGAAGGCGTTGCCATATGGGTCTAGCATCGGGGTATGTATTTATCTCATGTATCATAATCCTAGGGTCAATACCCGACATCCCTTCGTAGCTCTAGGCGAAGATGTCATGAAACTCTTTGAATACGGATGTGTAGGTGACAATTTCGTCAGAAGAACACGAAGCTCCAATATGGACATTTTCGACAATCCCAGGTTTGATGGATATGTCAAGGGGAATAGTGGGCGAGATATTTCTTAAGTTCCCTTCAGAAAACACATCCTGTGCAGACTCGGGAACAGCTAAGATGACAACAATGGTCAAGGGGGTTGAAATCCATTGGTAGTTCTCAAGAGTATGTTGCTCCAGAAAAAGGATGGAACGATGATGCCCATTGTCCCAAGGGGTGTCCTCCATGATAGACATGATCATCTCATCTGTGGGAAAAATGACATGGAAAGGATCGGGAGACAACTCATCAAGAGAGGGGGTAGAAGGTGTTGTCGATTGAATGGCCTAATAGGCGGATTCAACTAGACTTAACGACATTTCGTCACCAAAACAAAGATGATCTCCAGGGTCAGGTACTATCCAGGGGTCGTGAGATGCAAGAAGTTCATGAGGCAAGGTGGAGATCATGTTGGTGGAAGCAACCAATGAGCATGGAACATCGGGTGGTGGAATGGGGAAAGTACCCATTAACAAAGAGTCTTTTAAAAGGCCTACATCGACGTTCTCATAACCCGGTGGGGTTTTAGAAATAAATGGTATGTTGCCAATACGGGTATTAGAATTGAAGAAGGCTAGTTGATCAATGGTGATAGCCTTTCCTTGATGAGGGAAATTTACTACATGAAAAAGGGTCGACACCACTATGCGCATGGAATTGATCCAACTACGACTAAGCAAAATATTATAATCAAGGGGACTATTTTGCCTTCTAACATGATGGGAAACGAAGTAAGAACATCGTAGGGCTTAAAACTAGAGACATTGAAGGCTTTAAGAGTGTTATGGGATTCATTCAAAGAAGGAGAGCCAATGGCTTTCCAGCAAGCAAGAGACATGACACACATCGAGGCACCCTCATCGATAATGGTTCGGCAAATGTTTTTGTCAAAGAGAATCACTTGGATTTGGAACACGAGTTGAGGGGGTAACCTTGGAATGTGATCTTCCAAGTCAAAGATTATTAAATTCGTATCCATTGGGTCAATTCCACTGATAGATTTCAACAGTGCCTTCCATTGTATGGGACAAGTTTGAAGGACTTCAAGGGCTAACATTGCAGAAGGTGCTTGGGCCAGATCTTCAACAATGCTATAGTTCTGGGCCGCATGAGCATGAGGATTGAAATTCGATTTCCGAACGACACCCTTTGGGGCAGGGGGGGTGCATAACTGTGTCGAGGCTCGGTCATTCAAGATGAAGAGAACCGATGGTAGGTGGAGTCGTGGAGAGGGTTGTGTCGAGGAAGGTGGTAGATCATCAACCTTATCTTTAGAGGGAGAATAATCTTTGGTGCAAGTAGTGAGTGCAACGTTGCTTTGCTTAGAATCACCAGTACACATCAAAACATATGATGTAGTAGAAGAGGAGGGTTGGTCATGAATGACCAACTAGGCCTGTTGTTGAGATGGGAAGGGTTGGGACAAAACGGCCGGTGCAGGTGGTTTTGGAGCTCCTTGAAGGAACTTAGTGACCTCGACACATCGTGGACAATCCTTTGTGTATTGATCATCACCACAGATACGACAAGGGTATCATTGTTTTTTCTTATCCCGATCGTCAACAGGGGTAGTTTTGGTTTGCCCTTCTTGAGAATTATTTTTTCCCTCCTTATTCTTACCTCTCCCCTTTTTAGATTTGTTTTTACTCGCTGGGGTAGATTGGACCGCATTTACCTCAGAAGTCTTGCCGGTGGGAGGGGAAGGAGATGGAGCATTTTGAACATTAGAAGAAGTAGATTTGGGGTTGATGCTTGACATGAAATGTGGTTGGGATTGGGCAGTACCAACCACACCATTAGCTGCATGTGAGGCAACTGGAGTAATAGAAGTGATGGAAGTAGAAGGACGAGGTAAGTCAGGTAGTAAATTGTAAAGGGTTCCTGTTTGTGAATAAACAAGGTCAATATATTGAGCATGACTTATATCCTGCTCTTCCGTGACTACGCCACCCATGGTAATGTCCTGACCGATGTCATTCACAAATGATTTTGTGAACCACTCTGCCAACAACTGATCGGGGAGCTCAAGTTTAATGAGGTGTCGTCTCCTTCACCACTCATGGATGTGATCAGATATATGAGTGCCTTTGTTCTGTTTGAAGGAAGTCAAAATCTCAGTCCCCATGTCATAACGGATCAGTAACTGGTAATGTGTAAGGAAATCCATAGCTAGGGTGTTGAATTCAGAGAAGAAACCTCATGGCAATTTGATATACCACTTCGTAGCAGAACTGGTAAGGATTCATTGAAAAAGATGTAAATGAATAGATTCATCCATCAACGAGTTGGATGAACACCATAGGTGAAAATTCATAACATGATTGTTTGGGTCCTCTCCCGCTTTTCCATAGAATTTAGGAATGTCCGATGGAAGCTTGGATGGTATAACAGGCCATTGGGGAGAGTGACTAATAGGATCATTTAAAATCCTTGACAAATCTGGAAGATCCAAAGTGGCGAGAAAGGGTAATTGTTGATTCACCTGCGGGTACTGGTGGCTTTGGGGAGGAATCCCTGTCGGCAAACCAGTAGGACCATAAGCAGTCTACATATAATGTGAAGACCCAGGAATATTTAGTGGTGGTTGGAGAGGATAGTATCTCATAGGAGTATACCCTGGAACAGGGGCTTGAGTTTGAGCATTCACCCCCCAAATGGGATTGAGGGAACCTAGATATGGTTGGCCCATACTAGAGGGTGTTACAGACGCAGTTGGAAACTGCTGCCCCCCAATCGTTTGAGGAGGATTTTGTATCAATTGATTCCAATACTGGGCCAAGGATGGAGGTATGTTTTTCCCATAAGGTGGGGTCAGTCCTCCCATTGAAGGTGGTGTTCCAATTGGGGGAAAAGTTCCAATTGGAATTTGCCCACTGAGAGGAGGTTGTGTCATACCACCTTGGTGAAATTGTCCACCAACCGGAAACTAGTAATTTGTAGTGAATGATGGAATAGTGTCACTAGGATTAGGATTGCCAGTAGAAGATGAAGAAGGTCCTCCAAAAGGAAATTGAGGGAGTGTTGGAACAAAACTGGGAAGAAAGTTCCCAGAAGAAGAAGGACCACTAGGAGAGCCAGGTGGAGTTTGCGCAGGAGTATGAATAGAAGAATTCAACGCACGGTATCCAGGTGGTAGTGTCGGAGTGACATTGGGCGTTCATAGTGTGTTGATGGGAGAAAGACTAACTGCAGTAAACTCGGTTGGAACACTCGAAGTAGCTGTGAGATGGTCCATTTCAGCAGGGATGTTAAGTGATAAGCGGTAGTCACCGGTACTGTCTCTGTACTAGATATTTCAGAAAGCACAGGTGGGTTGATTTCGGAAATCACAGGTGAACCTAAACCAAAAAGGTCCCATCGAAAAATACCCGTAGACCAAAAAGGATCTTGGTTCATAGGTCCAGTCAAAGATCCAGAATACACAACAATTAAGTCTCTGGAAGAGTTTGCTCACATAAAATGTCTCTCAGAATCGGGGTGAAGTAGAAAGTCCTCTCGCGTATTTGTAACTTGAAAATATTCTAGAGAGTTAGTTCGTTCCACTTGTGGTGTGGTGACGATTGTGACTTCACTTTGCCAAGGAGAGCCTTCAGGTGTACTTGTAGGCAAGGGTTGAGAACCTTCCAGATGTTCTAGAGATAAACCCTACATTCTACGTGAACAACATGGAGGAGCTATTGTAAATGAGTGACAAACTTCACAAAGAAAATCCTATGGTCAACTTCGAGAAACAAACAACACGCGCTAGTAAACAAAATCTAGGAAGCAAAATCTAGGAAGCAACACCAAGCAAACAAGACCTTCTAATTCCGAAGCCACTAGTTGGTGATGAAATCCAACCTCGCAACAACAAGATGAGAAGGGGCTGGGCTAGGGTGGAAACGTTACGCTGACAACTTGCTTAACGGACTTACACCCTGGTGCAAGCTCCCACACATAATCATGGGTATACCCTCCAAGGAGCTTGAGTGAGTTTGGTCAACGTCAATTCCAGGTACTGTGAAGACTTTCCCCTTCACAGTCACCTCGTGTAAGAACCTAGAAAGATAGGCCACTAAGGTCGCCACCAACAACAATAAATCTTGGGGGAACAGTCGACAATCTGATCCACATGCAAGGGCAGGTTATCTAGCCCTAAATCAACTCAAAAGGCTTCCACTCATCATTGTGGGTATACCTATGAGTAATCCTCGTAAGAAGTGCAATCTCTACACTGATACCAACAAAGCAGGGCAAGTAACTCTGCCAATATCAATGCGGCCTCGTGCTTGACCCTTGTGTGAGAAGGGCTTCCCAGGACAAGATGTTGCAAATGGAATTTAACACTCCCTAACACAAGATGTTATTGTGTGTTTTGTACTTTGGGAGAGTGTATCTCTCTTCCTACTCCAAATCTCTAGCCTAGCTAAATGTTGGTGTAATAGAGCCCTAGAAAAGAGTTACTAGATAAATTTTACAATTGCGCAGTATTATTAAGAGTTGTTGTTTACTCAAAGGAAACGGAGATGAAACTGATGTTGTATAAGACTTTGACCCAACGATGCATGGATGAGAATGAAATATATCACTTTTCGTTCAATGAATACTATGTATGGGAGGGAAAGAGAAATTTTTCCAGATCAACCTTGAACTACAATGCAAAATTTCATTTAAAATGCAAATGAAACAAATCACGCATCAATAACAATTCTCGATTGCTTCTTTTTCAATAATTTCAACAATTAATTTTCAATGTTTTCGAAGACGAAAAATATTTTTAGAAAGAAAAACGTTTGTTCACTTTTCAAAAAGGACCCACACCATGATAGTGAGAGTACTGAAAATAAAAAACCAATGAACAAGCAATGACAAAAACTCAATCCACTCTTTCAATGAAAACAAAAATAAAAAGCAAACCAATATAGTCTTTTCAATTGCATAAGAAAAATGATCTTTCAAACAATAAGAAAATGATAAAGACCAAGAAACTCAACTTTCAACCGATCATTGATCCTTAACCAATCAAGCACACTTAGATTATGAAATCAGAGAGTATGGTTATGCCAAGAAAAGTCAAGAAACGAAAGTCAAGACAAAAGTGACAAGAAGAGCCTTTGAAATCCTAAGATTTTTCATGCACGAAAATGAAGACAGGAAAGACACCAATCAATGGTTAAAGAAACTCTTATGAGGCACCTAGACTGATCTGGCTAGTTGAAGATGCCAAAACTCAAATCCAAAATTTTGATAAAATGAGTTTGCAGGCTGGCAATACTACACAGTGCAAGAGTAAGTGATTCTCGCAGGTGACCCTTGAGCAGAGTGTGAGAACCTCGCACTGAATCTAAAGGCAGAGTGCAAACTCTATAGATTCTCGCAAGCTACAATGAAGTGCAGTGCGAGAACCTCTGAAACTAGTCAAATTTTTGGAAAATGAAACAAAATTTGAAAAGGCCTCTAGACCCAGAGGGTCTATCAGGGTATCCTGAAGACTCAGAGATTGATATGAAAGAAGAAAATTAAAACAAGAGCAAAATGCCTCGAAAAAACACCAAAATCCACAAAGAAAATGGGATGTTTCCCCAGTGGGGTCACCAATTTTGTTATCGGACTAATCGGTAGGTGCTAACACTAACAGATCTCCCTAAATCCACCTGGATCTAGAACAAAACAGGACAGGACATGACTCTTTCCCTAAGTTTTGACCATTGAATTAACTAGTAGGAAGGAACAAGTAACATACCTTTATATCGCTTCCTAGGGTCTTTGTTTCTCCTGCTTCGCTCCGGTGCTCTCGTGAGGTCAAGACCAAGACAACACAAACCAACCAAAGTGAAGATAGCAAAATATATTCAACATTCAACTTATGTGTATGATCAAGGAATTACACAATAAAGTGAGAATAACTTTATGGGAAAGGGACATGCCACTATATCATATTGATTGAAAGTAAAGGTTACAACCTGATTGCCTTGATGTCACAAGCTCCATTTCGATGGCTCTTGGCTCCAACACACACACTTTCTCAATTCTTTCATGAAGAAGATCAAAACCTCTTGATAGACTTGCTGGAGTCTTCAAGCTACTGTTCAAGCTAAGTCCTTCACACAATTCTTTCACCAATTCTCCAATGAATCTTGCTTAACCTTT
>JZKD02S2442333.1:213933-237993 GCA_000966675.3 Picea glauca
CCCTCAATATATAGGAGAGAATGAGATAGTTACTTGGATAAGAATGATCCCACAATATCAGGGAATCCAGTACAAGGATAACCATTTGAATGCCAACCCATTCTTCTAGAATATTTCCTTCTAGAAACATCGAGAATTCATCTTTTTCTATGTTTTAGGAAGAGTTCACACCCTAGATATTCAACACAGTGTGAGAAGTTTGCACCCTGGCTTAAGGAAACCTGTGAGAATGGGTCAGTCTCGCACCCTAATATATTAGCAGCCTGCGAACCCTCTTCAAAAGTGAGTTTTCTGGGAACAGATAAAGTAACTTTTCTCAGGATAAATTTCGTATGAAGAGCCTGAGTACACCATCATTAATACACCATCATGATGACCAAAATCATGGGTAACAACTATGCCCCCACCATCAGAAGAACCATATTTGGGAGATGAGCCTACCCAACTCCACAGAATATCTAACACAACTGAAGCTCACCTTCGTTGAGCACAAGAAGAGAAATAATAGGCTATAGTGGCCCTGAAGAAAGCACAAGAGGAAATGGTAGAGTAACACCAAGTTTCACAGCAGGATAAGGATGACCTCCACATGAATTTTTAAGAGGAGAGAGCATAGATCCAGCAAGAGAAAGAGTAGTTTCTCACAGAGAAACTCGGATTCAAAGAAGCATTCATTAGAGCACTTCTCTCTATGACAAGCTTGGAGCAAAAGGTGGAAGAACCAGTGGAGAATCAAGTAGCATAGCTTGCAGAATCTATCCAACAACTTCCACAGAGAATCATAGAGCTAGAGCTACAAAAAATGCCAAGTACCCTGCAGGATGTGCGATATCAAAGAGAAGCCACTACCTGGAGCACAGTCGAGAGGATCAGAGCATTCACTTTTGAATGTAAAAATATTAGCAGTAGAAGTGCACAAACCTACGAACGACTTACTGAAGACCCTGAAGTAAAGGCACTGGAGTCACAACTCCAGGAGGAAAAGTAGCAAGAAATGACAGTACAGGTGCAGTTTAAGCACTTGTCTATAGTTGAAAGGATGAAGCGATCCTAGGAACAATGCACTGCTCAACAACAGGTCCACACCATATAGAGAAAAGTCATGGAAGTGACTCAGAGGCTCCAACCAGTCCAGGACGAAGCGTTCCAGCTATTTGAGGAGATTGAAGGTCGAGGAGCAGAGCTGGAACAAATAGTCACTGCAATCGAACAATGCTTAGAGGTACCTATCAAAAAAGCAGTTATTCAAGAGTTCGAAAAGAAGGAGGCCTTGGCGCAGCAATAGGTCGAAGCAACTCGAACCAAGATCAAGGATTTTGAAGAAGAGATACCCAGACCAGAGTGACGTGGGATGAGTCACATGTGAGTGTTGGGGGCTTGTTGGCATTTGACCAATTTTTTAGGATCCTTGGTCATGTTTGACCTATTTTGGAACTTTGTCAGGCTGTTGAAGGCGGAGCACAAGTCGAAGCGGAGATCACGGGATCTCTTCCCCTTGTTTAGGTTTTTTTGGGTTTTGGGCTTGTGTAACGGGTATGGGGATGTTGGCTGATGGTTTTACCCATGTTTAGGCCCATTTTTTAATGTGTAAATAGAAATCTAGGCAATGTAAGTAGGTGGTGTATGTGATGTTAAGTGGAGAGGCACAAGTGTGTGATACCATGTTCTAAGTGCAAGTGATAGTTGTGCATGTTGTGTGAGACTTGCAAGGATAAGTCCAAGTGACTATAAGGGATTGAGTAGAAGCTTTGTACTATAACCTAACTTGGGGAAGGAGGATTTGGTGAGGTGCGCATAGATCTCCTGTCCTATGCGAGTAGGATCTTGTGGCTCTATGCATGTAGAAGATTGAAAGAAGATAATAAAAGATAATAAGAGTTGGTGGATGTAGCCCCAGGCTGGGGGTGAACCACATATATCCCGTGTTGTTATTCTTTGTGTGATGTATTGATGAGTTTATGTGTTTACTTTCTTAGTGCTTTGGCATAGATAAACGATAGATAGATCTGTTGATGTTCTGTGCTTAATAATATGAATAAGTGGTGGATCTAATCTATGTGAATGTGCTTAGTTCTTAACTATACTAGATCTGGGTGAATACTATGAGGCTCTATGATTAAGGTCTTAACTACGAAGTAGATACTAGTTAAATACTAATAAACTGTAACTTCTAAGTGATTTGATAGAATATTGTAATCACAAATATGTGTCCCAACTAAGGTTGCAGACACTGGAGTCCTGCAACCACCCCTACCTCTACCTCGGGTGAGACTGCAACTAGTTCGCAAGTGTTTCCGAAATGGCCAGTAGTTATGGTTTTGTTGGGGCACTCTTGAGTGTTGAACCCTAGGTCTACCCTTGTACCAACAGATTTTGAAGAGGAAGAAGAACAATAACAATAACAAGAACCATCTCAAGATGAAAACGTAGAAGCAATTTCGTCTGAAGAATTGACTCCCATGATATTGTGTAATGCATTGGTTGGAATTAGCACTCCTCAAACCCTCAAGATCAAAGAATATATCAAAAAGAAAAAGGTAATAGTCCTAATTGATTCTGGAAGTACTCATAATTTCATTCACTATAAATTATCCAAAGCTCTCAATTGCTTTGTATATCCAATGCCAGAGTTTCAAGTAATGAATGCAGATGGAGGAACTATCAATTGCTAAGGAAAATACAATAATATCAATGTTACTATGGGGGAATATGTAATGGATAGTCCAATTATTGCTATACCCATGGGCAGTGCTGATGTTGTACTAGGAATTCAATGGTTACAATCATTAGGAACATTGGCTTTTAATTTTCAAGAATGTTTCATGAAATTTTCATTGGAAGGAAAAGAAATTGAGTTAAGAGGTATCATAGGGAAAACCAGTAAGTTGATAATATCTAATGGCATGAAAAAATTATTGAAAAAGGGGCATCAAGGTGTTATTGCACAACTATACTCACTAGATGTTCAAACATCTAAGCCATCTATTCCTCTAGATCTCCAAGGGATCATTGATAAGCATTCCAATGTATTTGAAGATAGTCACAAAGTTCTTCCACCCAATCGAAATCATGATCATGATATTCACCCAATTCCTGGGAGTGTTCCTCCTAACATCAGACCATACAGATACCCTTATTCCCAGAAGAGTAAAATCGAGTGCATGGTTAAAGAAATGTTAGAGGATGACATTATTATACATAGCCAAAGTTCTTACTCTGCATCAGTGGTAATGATATTCAATAAAGATGGTTCATGGCATATGTGTCCATATGATACAAAGATCAACAAGATCACTATTAAAGGTGAGTTTCCCATTCCCGTCATTGATGAATTTTTAGATGAACTACATGGAGAAATCTATTTAACAAAGTTGGATCTCTGTTCAGGGTATCACAAGATTAGAATGAAGGAAGAAGATATCCCAAAAACAACATTTCGAGCTCATGAAGGCCATTATGAATTTTTGGTCATGCCTTTTGGCCTTACAAATGAACCTTCCACATTCCAAGGGTTTATGAATTCCATTTTCAAGCCCTTCCTTAGAAATTTGTGTTAGTATTTTTTGATGATATACTAATATATAGAACGTTTTGGGAGGATCATGTGCGACATGTTGACAAGGTGCTACAACTACTCAAGGAGCAACAACTATATGCCAAACCATCCAAATGTTTTTTTGGAGAGAAGGAGGTAGAGTATTTGGGTCATATTTTATCTCATGAAGGTGTCAAGGTAGACCCTAAAAATATTAAGTCCATGATGGACTAGCCGATTCCCAAAACATTGAATAATCTTAGAGGAATTTTGGGTTTGACAGGTTACTACCGCAAGTTTTTTCGACACTATGGAAGAATAGAAACTCCTTTAAAATCACTAACTAAGAAGGATGCATTTTCATGGACTCCAGAGGAAACTAAAGATTTTTAACAACTTAAAGAGGTGATGTGCAAATCTCCTCTCTTTGTTGGATCATGTTCTCATTGATGCCAATGGTTTGATTACTTGGTAGATTGTTGGATCATGTGTCATTGATGCAAATGGTTTGATTGATTGATGTCATTGATTTATGTCAAGTACTTGATTGATTGATTAATGATGAACAATGTATATGTATTTTCCTTGATGAGAATGATAGATGTCAAAGTGGAAACCAATTGATAAAGATGGATCATTGATATGATGCATAGATGAAGATGGATCAATGAGTTTTCATTGATACATGATTATGCATAGTTTGTTTGATGAAAATATGACTCATTAATGTCATATCATGATTGATAAGGTGCACAAATGGATGAAATCCAAAGTGGTCCCCTTATGGTGAAAGCCCTCATGGGAAGATGCTTTGTGGTTGAGTTGTGGCTGGAGGACCCATGCTTGTATGTGAACTAATGAGATGAATATCAATGAAGTTTTTGGTTAAACTATCCTAGATGGATAGTCCTTTTCATGCCATTTCCATTGGTATGTGGAATGTCACATAACTCCTCATGGTTTGAGAGTTATGGCCTTATGAAGTTGGAGGATCCCCATATGAAGACTTGAAGCCTCGGAGGTCAAAGAAGTCAAAGTTACCTAAAATAAGAAATCATTATTTAAATAATAAAGAGAAGTGACAAAATCAAGAAAGATTATTTAAATGATAAAATAAGGTGAAAAAATCAAGAAGGAATATTTAAATGATAAATGTTGGAGAAATTTCTATTTATGGAAATTGGTTAACCCTAAAATAATGAAAATGGGTTAAGTGACCTAGAAATGGGTTAAGTAACCTAGAGGGTGAAATTATAAATAAGATAGCTATGGTCTCTTGTAGATAATATTTTGTGTGGATCAATGGAGAGCTTCTTGTGAGAATATCTTTTGGAGTATTGATGGAGATCTTCTTATTGGTGTGGAGCCCTTGAACATGATTGAAGATCTATTCTGAGGAAGAAAGAGAGAGGAGGATTTCATGGACGCATCAAAGTTTCGGAAATATTGGATATCTTGACAGAAAAAGTCTTGGAGCTTCAGAAACCTTAGTTTGTAAGGTATACACGAGTTGTAATGGTCCAGGGTGCGTGAACACGCGGGCTATATGAGGATAGGGTATGTATGGTGGATAGAATGATGAAGACTTGTGTTTGATATGGTTCCAATCTCTTGGATGATGAAGCAGGTTCCATATATGCATTATATGGGATCAGATCTATCACTGAGACACTAGTATGGTTGTCTTGATGGATACTATTGTTTGATGTGTTGTGAATGCTTAGGGAATTCTTGGTATGGATTCTATGATATGGTTTAGTTTGGATAATTTGGTTAATGGAGTGATAAATACTCTTGTGATTTAGTTGTGACATGATTTCTATGAGTTGTTTATACATGTTTGAGATAGCATTCATATTGATTTATTATGGAACATGAGAAAGCTATTGGAGAGCTTGGAGATGTTGTGACTGGCTGGTGGTTAGATTGGACAGACAGAGACATAAGAGAATGATATATTGATTGTAGAGAATCTGAGTTGATCTTGAAGGAAAAACCCTAACAACTCTGAAGGTATACGCAGGTTATTGTATACATTGACCGTGTGCACACATAGGCTGTAGTGAGCCAGGGCATGTGCACATGCTGGCTGCACTACTAACAGGTTGCATACCTGTTGACAGATTGATACATGTTGAATATTGTTTCCTCATCTCAGTTGGTGTCGAGGGTGTAAGCCGAGTCTTTCATTATGGAGTTGGTTCTCTTGTATAGTTGTACTCTATTCAGTTGTTGTTGATAAACAACAGAATTTTGTCCATAATAAAAAGAAAAATTGTACATACATCTTGTGTTCTGTGTGTTCCTTGTAGTGATGACTTGATGATGATATATTTCTGATATATGTTGATGATATATGTTCTCATATAATTGGTTATAAATGATAGCAATGGGTAATGAATAAATGTTGAATGTTAACTAAGGGGTTTTTGTAAAGAGGGAAGCCTTTGGGAAAAGAGCCCCACACTCATTCACCCCACCTCTAAGTGTGCTAGGTGTGTCCAACAATTGGTATCAGAGAAAGTGTTGGTGTACACATATGTTCAATATATATCTTACACTCATTTAAATGGCAATCTGGGATTCCTAATCAAAAGAGTTGTTACACTATATGTGCCTAGAACAAGTAACCTACCTAAGTTTGTTGCATATAGGAAATAATTAATAACATAAAAAATCCGTTTCTAATATTTCTAAATACTTCAAATATATTTGAACTTATAAGAGAAAACTGATAATAAAACTTAAACAAATAGCCAAACAAAGAGATGTTATCCTAAAAAAACAAGTATGTTCATTTCAGGCTCATGAATTAAATGGATGAACTTAAGAAGCTTGTCTCCTATATCAATCAAAACAATACATAGAAATCAACTCCAATCACTCTTTAAATCAAAACCAACTCCAGCTTCATGTAATTCAAACAAACCAACACAAGGAATATTCAGTATAACTGAGAGACTTCATTGCAGAGCATGACGATGAGGTATAAAGTTATTTGGTTCCTTGATATACTAAATCTATTGCAATCATAAACTCAAGATATCATTCCCACGCTTCAAATAATTAAATGACCATCTCCAACATTTGATATTGAAATATCTATTTGATCTAGCACTTGATTATTCACACCAATCCAAAAACGATTAACTCAATGCTGAACTCTGAAAATAAATTAAAGATCAATCACACACACACACTGCTGTAAAATATCCACACAAACACACAGAACATATACAAGGAGGTTTACCTTAGTTGGGGCGGTGGGCCCTTGCTGAACCAACAAGGAACCTCTTAAGAAAGTAACAGACTAAATCTTTTCACTCACATTTAGGAATTGACATAAAAGATCGTTTACATTAATTCAACTGGAAAATTGGATCAACGGTCTTTTACTTCATGCATAAAAATGATAGGTATTGTCTGGTTTTGACAACATACTTTGTTACATTCCTTATTATCCACACACTGTCATCTATACAAAATTCCTTATATAAGGTAAGTTGATACTATCAATATCTATAGATAAGAATTAAATAGTTTGAGAGATTTTACAATTGATATTTACATCGAATTTCTAGGAATCGACTCCATCCTCATGACATGAAGTGCATGAGAGATGGAGTCTCTTGTATTCTAGAAAAATGATTTGGGGAGCTTCTTTTCAATTGCCTTCTCGAAATATTCACCACCCTATTGGTCCAACTGGCGCATTCTGAAAACATAGGTTTTGGTACCAAAATGCACATAGTCACGAGTGTCGTACCAGAATGGACGTAGAGAAGACAGTACCAAAATAGATACAGAACAAAGTACTGGATCAAAACTGCCTTGGGTAGCATAATAGCTTTGGTGTTGGATTGCATGATGTATGGTAGTACCGAAATAGCGCATGTACCAGATAAGCTGCTCATGAGTCAAACTATTAGGACTTTACAAAATAGAACACTTTAATCTAATCAATACAATAAAGTTAAACAAAACATGCTTTAAATAATCAATTACCTCTTGTGAACATGAACACAGTCATTAGGTATGTGTGTGGGAGGAAAATAGTCAAGTATAGGCTCATAGCATAGGAAAAAAGGCTTAGATACAAGGTAAGATAGGGCATTATATATGTCAAAAGAGGGACTCAACATTTCTCCCATGCTGAAGGTGTTGCATGTCCTCATGCAACATTATCAAAACTGATACCCAAAAATTCTGCAAAATTGGATCCTTCTCTGTTATTTCTCAGGTTGCAGGATGTTAAAACTTGAAACTTCACTCCTCAATTCCTTCTTGATAACCCTAGTGTACTGGATCAATTGTAGGACCTTGTTGAGTTTGGAAGACATCTCTGCATGATGTTCCTTCAATTGTGCATTCTCTGCCTTGATATGCCTATCCAATACCTTGTATTCTTCAACTTATTGCTTCACCCTCTCAACCTCTGCTGTCAATTTTTGTTTTCTTAGGGAATTTTCTGGGCTAGGTGTGATTACTTCCTTAGTCACCTCCTCTTGGGATTATTTTTATTTTCTCAAACCCCTCAACGTATCTGTTACCAACCCTTCTGTCTCACTTATTGTTGTGGCCCCACAACCACTTCCTCTTTCTAGAGAACTTGGAATATCTGTGGGTTCCTCTTGAAGATAAGGTATATTTGGAACTATCACTTGTTTGGCCATGCTTCTAGTGGTCCTTCGTCTGGGCAGATGATCTGAAAATAGAAGGCTGACTTGTTATTCTATGCAAGCACCCCCTACTTCAATAAAATAAACCTTAACAGGACCTTGCTTCATGTGTTCAAATATGCAAGTTAGTTTATGTGTTTAGTTTATGCTTCTTCTTTGCAATGTGCAGGTGTGAGGAATTTTCTTTTAAAAGGTTAATCATGTGTTATAAATCAATACATAGCAATATAAAGTGCAGCAAATAACACAACAAACTCACAACAATACCAAGATGATAAAGGAGTTCACCCCTCTCTGGGCTACATCTCCTTGAGCCTCCTTCAATGGACTTGGCTCTTTGGGATTAGTTTGTCAAATGCCCTTTAAAAGCTGCTGCTAAATTCCAATCAATTTACAGACTGTACCATTGGGTTCAGACTACACAAAAACCCCAAAAATGATTATTAGAACTCTAAAAATGGATCTTGTCTCATCCAGCAATGACCTCTTCTACATGTGACCTCTAAGCTTCCTTGAGCTTCAATGAGGAAAAAAAACCTGTAAAAGTCCTCCAATGGATATGAAACCTATCCCAATGTGTTCAGAGCACAATAATTAGTCAAAAATGACTATTCAGTCTCAACAAATAGACATGGGCTCATCTGAGAAATGCCTCAAACAATGAGGGCTTCAAGCTTCCTGGAGCTTCCTCAAACTTCAATGGTTAAAAACCTACAAAATAAGTCTCCAAATTCCTGTGAAAACATCACCAATGGACTAAGAATGTCCAAAAACCCCTAGCTGGGATTTTACAGCACCATATTTGGTCAAAAACTGAAGAAGTTATGCTTTCTGCCATTTTTCCTCCTTCAAGCTCTGTTCTCTAGTTCGACATTTCACACCTATGTGAAAGTGAACCTAGCTCTGAGCGTTTCTCATGCCTAAACTTAGCACACGCGTGCCTTCCACAAAACGTGCCAAAATGTCGAACGGTTAACGAAAACAAAGCCCCCCAAGTCAGAGGAGTTGGGCGCATGGGGGGACCATATGGCCACGTTCCCCATGCATAAAGGGGCTAAGTGCCACCGTTCACTGTTGAAGTGACAAGTGTCCATCCGTGAGGGTGTTTAACCATTTGAACAAAAGTTTAAACCGTGCATTATTAACCAAGGTGTAATCAAATAATGAATCGTGGCATAACACCGTTGGTCTTAACCGTTTGTTAAACAATTCAAAACAAATCCCGTGTGCGCATTTAATCATTGGTCACATTGTTGTGGCACTCGAAACCAAGGGTTGAACGCCAACACCCACACCCACGCGCACACAATATATATATAATATGCATATATGTCGGCGTATAACCGGGTTTAAAACATTGTAAATTCTTGCGCATATATAATACATGGTCACATGTAATAAACCATGTCCACGGGCTAAAATAATTAACACCCCGCGTGCCAATCCATTGAACAATGGTCATGTGAGTGATACACGAAATTGAGGGCCATACCAAAACACCCCCGCGCGTGTTATGGATACACGGTTATATGAAATTACAAGTGACCATGGGTTTTACCATTTGGAACCCCGCGCGCGCGACCTGCGAATGGTCATATGTAACGAGGATGTGACCGGGGGCTCCAGTAAAATGACACTCGCGCGCGCCATATTTCAAAACCCAAGTCCGCGCTCCGTAAAATATGTGGTCATATGCAATAGCGCATAGAAACATGTGTTGATATGTTAAAACCCCGTGCGATGTAAACAATTGTATAATAGTCACATTTGAATACATAGAACCGGGGTCAGGGCTAAGCCCTGGCCCGACCCCCCGTCGATTACAACATTATGTGAATTGAAATAATTAAAACTCACACACATTACAAAAGCCAACGCGTGGCATAGTGGTTGGCGGATTATGTTAAAACTTTCAACGTGAGTAGAGGTCTGGGGGTCGAACCCCACGGACCATAAAAATTTTAATAAACCAACATTAAACCAACAGCCTATAAATGGGTGCCACGTGGAAGCCCTTGATTGAGCCACGTGGCACCCATCCACTCGCCCAATTGATGCCACGTGTCCAAATATAATTCGCCCAAAATTAACCAATCGGAACTTGCCATGTCAGCAGGGTCACCACGTCATCTGCCACGGGTGAGTCGTACCATCCTGCCACGTCAGCATCCATACGATTGTACGGACTTCCCAGTCAGCATCAATTTTTTTTTCCTGTTTGGCTCGATGAACATATCGCGATAACTTCTCCATACGGACTCCGTTTACGAAAGTAAATATATCGCCGGAATCAGGAAGACGAGATGGACGCAATGGCACTGTTTTTGTCGCATTCCGAGCACTTTGAAAATTGAGCAAATTTTAGACCCCTGGTCCAGATTCTGATCACGCCTTCCCACTGAAAGGCTTTTGGACCCACAAAATCTTATAATCATCGATCTGAGCTTCAATACTCTTCTACTTTCAAGTTCTATCAACTGATTCTACTTGAAAAGTATTTTCGACAATCACCTGGGTACCTTGACATGCCTTGCACTGCACTGACTATGTCCCTCAACCACTGCTCTCTAGTTGTTGTTGACCCACTGTTCTCTCTGTGCTTGGAAGACTGCCAACCTTCCCACCTAGAATCAAGTCCCTCTTGTGAACTCTTTGACGTCAACAATCCGCTCTCCAATGGTTGTAAAAAATTTCCTGCGACATCTTGTCACAAGCCAAGAAAACCATCAATCTTGAAAATAAATTGACACAAGACTGAAAATAATGACAGCAAAGTCTTTTTTTCTCTTCAAGAAAATTGTTGCATCTTGTGCTTCATCAAATCACATGGTGTTTTCCTACATTTTAGTGTACTTAAAATCGGCTTACAAGCCATTCAACCCAATCGACTAAACACAAGTCGGAAAACATGATCGACATAACATAATCGTCAAGATAAGATTGACCCAAGTCGAGACTCATGTGAAACATGTTAACCTTCCCAAATGACAAGTCTAAGAACATGATAAACAATCATGTTACAATCATGACTCATCCATGATGACAATCATCAAGTTCATTGTTTATGCACTTTCAAAACCAAATGCATGTGCATAGCTCTTCAACTCTCCTTCCTGTAGAAACATAGGTACTCAAACCCAAATCATGTGGGTGCATAAGAGCGGAATATGAAAAGTATATGTGGCTGTAAAAAAATGGACAGCATACCCCTCTTTTACATGTTCTTGATGAGGTGGTATAACACAAGTATGCATTCAAAAGAAAATGCATTCACATGCAAACTTGCCTCTACCAAATTATGACAAACTGTTGCAACTTGTCAACTTCAACAAAATGAAAAGATAAGGCTGAAATGTGAATCTATACAGGAAGAATGTAAGCCTTACTTAATCAAGAAATCTAACCATTTCTTACCGATCCAACTCAATGGCGAATTCTTCTGCTGAAAGTCGTCTTCTTGTGAATCATCTTGACTCACATCAATGATGGAATCTCCTCTTCCATTCTCGCCAATCTTTTTATCCAACTACTTCTTATGCTGTGGATGAGAGGTTGGATGCAATGTCCAACATTGGTCAATGAGATGACCCCTCTTCTGACAATGAGTGCAAATCTTTTGCATGTTCTTTTCATGTTGCCTTTGCTTGGAAAGTTTCCTGAAAGTGGACATTCTTTTCCAACATTTTGAAACATGATGGTTATATAAACCACAATATGTACATGGCCTTTTTCCATTTTTACATGCAGATTTATCATGCTTAACAATATCAAAAGCAACTGAGTTATAGGCAGATTTATACCTTGAACATTCACCTTTATCGCCCCTTTGAGGAGGTGAATTCGAAGAGTTACAAGCTCTCTTTTGAAGACTAACAAATCTTCTCTTGTCCTCATGGCTGTCACAACTCTTTTGTTTTACACATTTGCATTCATCTTGAACACAAGTTTTGCATGTTGAAGAGATTGAACTTTCACCTTTAAAGCCTTCTTGAGGAGGTGAACTTGAAACAAAATTTGTTCTTGGAACTTTTTCATTTGTTTCCTCAACTTTGTAATTTTCTCCATCAATTCGTTCATAACCAAGACCACAATACTTAGGTCTCTCTTCAACAATAATAGGCTCAACAATGCCTTGTGCATGCTTGCCTAACCCTTTACCTTCATAGCCCATTTTTAACAWTAACTTGGACCCTATTCCTTTTGTGTGATTTTCAAAAACACCAAAGCATTCTTCTTGAGAGGAATTTGAAGGCAAACTAACATTACATACCTCATGGTCATGCATGTACTTGGTAAGGGTTTCTTTTGCCTCTTGGAGTTGATTCTCCATCTCCTGCAACTTTTCAAGAAGTTGGTGCTTCTCCTCCTTCATGGCCATCAACTGCTCTTGAAGGACAATGCTCTCTTCCCTATCTTTCCACAACTCTTGTACCATATCCTTCATGGTTAGCAATGCATTAAACATCTCTTTGTCAAAGAAATTAGATTTGGAATATGTAGGAGAACTATCAATGTTTGAAGCTTCTTCCATACTTGCAAGATAACAAACTTCAACACAAATCTTGCACAAATACCAAGAGATAAAACTCAAGATATCATTGGCAAATACATGAGCAAAATAAACTATGCTCTGATACCACCTGATCTGAAAATAGAAGGCTGACTTGTTATGCTATGCAAGCACCCCCTACTTCAATAAAATAAACCTTAACAAGACCTTGCTTCATGTGTTCAAATGTGCAAGTTAGTTTATGTGTTTAGTTTATGCTTCTTCTTTGCAATGTGCAGGTGTGAGGAATGTTATTTTAAAAAGTTAATCATGTGTTATAAATCAATACACAGCAATATAAAGTGCAGCAAATAACACAGCAAACTCACAACAATACCAAGATGATAAAGGAGTTCACCCCTCTCTGGGCTACATCTCCTTGAGCCTCCTTCAATGAACTTGGATCTTTGGGATTAGTTTTTCAAATTCCCTTTACAAGATGTTTCTCAACTCCAATGGATTTAAAGACTATACCATTGGGTTCAGAATACACAAAAACCCCAAAATGACTATTAGAACTTTGAAAATGGATCTTGTCTCATCCAACAATGACCTCTTCTACATGTGACCTCCAAGCTTCCCTGAGCTTCAATGAGGCAAAAACACCTGTAAAAGTCCTCCAATGGATCTGAAACTTATCCCAATGTGTTCAGAGAACAATAATTAGTCAAAAATGACTATTCAGTCTCAACAAATAGACATGGGCTCATCTGAGCAATGCCTCAAACAATGAGGGCTTCAAGCTTCCTAGAGCTTCCTCAAACTTCAATGGTTAAAAAACTGCAAAATAAATCTCCAAATGCCTGTGAAAACATCACCAATGGACTCAGAATGTCCAAAAACCCCTAGGTGGGATTTTACAGCACCTCATTTGGTCAAAAACTGAAGAAGTTATGCTTTCTGCCATTTTTCCTCCTTCAAGCTCTGTTCTCTGGTTCGCCATTTCGCACCTGTGTGAAAGTGAACCTAGCTCTGAGCGTTTCTCGTGCCTAAACTCAGCACACGTGTGCCTTCCACAAAACATGCCAAAATGTCGAACGGTTAACAAAAACAAAGCCCCCCAAGTCGGAGGAGTTGGGCGCATGGGGGGACCATATGGCCACGTTCCCCGCACATAAAGGGGCTAAGTGCCACCGTTCACTGTTGAAGTGACAAGTGTCCATCCGTGAGGGTGTTTAACCGTTTGAACAAAATTTTAAACCATGCATTATTAACCAAGGTGTAATCAAATAATGAATTGTGGCATAACACCGTTGGTCTTAACCATTTGTTAAACAATTCAAAACAAATCCCGTGTGTGCATTTAATCATTGGTCACATTGTTGTGGCACCCGAAACCAAGGGCTGAACGCCAACACCCACACCCATGTGCACACAATATATATATAATATGCATATATGTCGGTGTATAACCGGGTTTAAAACATTGTAAATTCCCGCGCATATATAATACATGGTCACATGTAATAAACCATGTCCACGGGCTAAAATAATTAACACCCCGCACGCCAATCCATTGAACAATGGTCATGTGAGTGATACATGAAACCGAGGGCCATACCAAAATACACCCGCGCGTGTTATGGATACACGGTTATATGAAATTACAAGTGACCACGGGTTTTACCATTTGGAACCCCGCACGTGCGACCTGCGAATGGTCATATGTAACGAGGATGTGACCGGGGGCTCCAGTAAAATGACACTCGCGCGCGCCATATTTCAAAACCCAAGTCCGCGCTCCGTAAAATATGTGGTCATATGCAATAGTGCATAGAACCGTGTGTTGACATGTTAAAACCCCGTGCAATGTAAACAATTGTATAATGGTCACATTTGAATACATAGAACTGGGGTCGGGGCTAAGCCCTGACCCGACCCCCCGCCGGTTACAACGTTATGTGAATTGAAATAATTAAAACTCACACACATTACAAAAGACAACGCGTGGCATAGTGGTTGTCGGATTATGTTAAAACTTTCAACGTGGGTAGAGGTCCGGGGGTCGAACCCCACAGACCATAAAAATTTTAATAAACCAACATTAAACCAATAGCCTATAAATGGGTGCCACATGGTAGCCCTTGATTGGGCCACGTGGCACCCATCCACATGCCCAATTGATGCCATGTGTTCAAATAAAATTCACCCACCATTAACCAATCAAAACTTGCCACGTCAGCAGGGTCGCCACATCAGCTTCCATGGGTGAGTCGTACCATCCTACCACATCAGCATCCGTACGACTGTATGGACTGCCCAGTCGGCATCAATTTTTTTTTTCCTATTTGTCTCGGTGAACAGATCGCGATAACTTATCCATATGGACTCCGTTTGCGAAAGTAAATATATCGTCGGAATCAGGAAGATGAGATGGACGCAATGGCACCGTTTTCGTCACATTCCGAGCACTTTGAAAATTGAGCAAATTTTAGACCCCTGGTCCATATTCTGATCAGCAGAGAGACTTTCTCAGACTTGCTAATAGGGGTATGATTTTCCTCAAACAACTTTGTTTTCTTAATCTTAACACCGGTCATGGGCCTGGACACCTATTTCTTCTGTGTTGATTTGATCCCAATATTGAGGTCTTGAGTTGTGAATTTTGGGGTTTGATTCTGCTGAGAAGCCCATATTTCTACCCTGGAATATTGAGGCGTAGGTTCTTGAATTTGTGCCTTCTCTCTTTCGTGCTTCTTTTTATTTCCACTTGTCACCTTAGCAGTTTATTTCAATTCACCAACCAATTTTTAGGAAGACCAAATAATTTCCTCCGAAATAGTTTTCAATTCTTTAGGGGATTCCAGAGGGGGTTTGACAGTTTCCTTATGTGAAATCTCCTATTGATATGTTTCCTCTTTCTTTTGTTTCTTACTCCGTGATAGTTTTCCTTTAGGATGTAGGTCTGAGCTACACTATGTAGACCTTTTCTTGTGTTGTAATTTGATATTAGGGGTCTTCTCTACTTGATTGGTTGGTTCTAATGACACCTCGATGGATTCTTCAAGAACTCTGTCTGATCGACCTCCTAGCTCAAAGTCTTCCTTTTTTCTTTTATTCTTTTGAATCGAGGTAGGGCTCATTTTATGGGATTAGGTGGATTTCCTCTTTTTTGATGTAGTATATTCCCCTATGATAGACTTTTCTATCACTGATTTCTCAATGGGCTGAGATGAGCTTGGCGTAACTGTGCCTAATTTACTTCCTGATGTCATTCTTATGTCTTTATTTTCCTTTCTTCTTGAATCCTGACTATGTATCCCTGCCTCCTGTATCTCAACAAATTTGGATATTCCTTGAGAAAAATTTTGTTGGAGTAGTTGTTTCCAACTACCACCTTGTGTCCTTAAAGCATGAACAACCAAAAGTTTGATTAAACCATGGTGATGAAGGCTAGTTTATGGTTTCTTGGAAACTAACCTCACCCCTCTCGCCATATTCTTTAAACTCATCCATAGGAAGTGGGGAAAATTAATTTGTGGTCCTACCTTGAAATGTGATAAAAGCTTCAAA
Source organism: Picea glauca (assembly GCA_000966675.3). Lineage (NCBI taxonomy): Eukaryota > Viridiplantae > Streptophyta > Pinopsida > Pinales > Pinaceae > Picea > Picea glauca. Next base: position 230,210 of record JZKD02S2442333.1, read on the forward strand.
TGATAAATGAAGTTCACTTCATACCTTCCTTCACAGGTGATGAATTTCTACAGACTTATGAGCATTATCCAATATTCCTCTTTGACATATCTTCATGGGAATCCCTTAGTCCAATCAGGGTCTTGATGTTCTGATTTGAGGAATTTCTGACAGAGTTTCTTGTCAATGGTCACCCTCTTGAAGTATTATTCTCCATCCATGGGGAGACCTGTAGCTTCTGATATAGTGGCTTCTATAATTGTTAGCTTTATGTCTCCCAACTACACACTTCCTCCATCATATGTTTGCGTGAATCCAAGAGAAATTCCCTCGTGATGACATTTAAACTTCTCCAAACATGGCACCCACCATGCATGTTCATATTTCTCCTCACAAGCCTGATATTCTATTGTTTCCCTGTATAAATGAAATATGGTCTCATGCCTATCGACCCCCATGCTAGATTAAACAATTCTCTCGGGTAGATGAGGCACATACATAGGGTCGAGGGTTGAGTAGCGGATAAACATACGATGTGATAGAGTACCAAACAGGGAAAAATATGCAAGGGATACAAAGGCATGGGATGTCTGTAGATGGTGTGACAACAACAGTATATATAGAAGTGTAGTTTATAATGGTCACATCAATAATCATAATGATATGGTGAGGTAGTTCGGATCCACTAATGGCTTACGGACTCGTAATAAACTTGGTGTCAGACAATATTCACATAAAGATGTGGTCGTTATGATCGAGACTCGTGAGTGTAGAATCGACTAGGATTATTATTCGATATGCTTAGAGACATGGTTCATGTCATTTCATATAGTACATTAGTGCATCATAAGTTTATGTTATTTATTTACTGAATAGACATAGGGAGTATGATTTTGATCTGGTAAGAGACATCATGACCTTTCACTCTTAATATTTTGGGGGACAGAGACATCTTCCCTTACAGAAATGTGGGCGAGGATTTTTCAAATGTTCATGAAAGAAAGGGTATGTCATGATCTGAGAGAAAACAAATTTTTTTAAATGCATATCTAGTATAATTCCTTTAAATAAAATGAAAAAAATGTTGAATCTGTATGTCCTTGTACTAATAATTGAACAACAAATTGGAAATATGATGAGAGCTACTAGTCACGTCCTTACTAGTACCAAATCATCTATGTGCAACATTGGAACTAGTACGGGATCACCTGTGTGTAGAGTTCATAATTAGTATCGAAATAACGCAGGGTCCCTTCTTTAATACTGGATAGAATCCAGTACCGGATAAGCACAACGAGATGATTTGGTGTAGGGGTGGCCCTTGGTACCAGATGAACATAGAGGTGATCATTGGTGCCAGATAAGCACATAGTTGAACATTATTTTCTGGTGCTTGAAAAATCTTTGACACATAATCTGGTGGCAGTGACTTGTAGGAATAGATGGTGTTATGTGATCAAATTCGATTGAAAAACCATGTATTTACCAAAAGTTTGTAGAGGAATAATGCAAGAAAGATCTATAACAGGAGGGTATTATGCATTGACCAGTTACTGAGATGACAAAACCCCTTTTCTTTTCGAACCAAGGTGATCACAACTTCTGTTGGCATTTCCTCTTTTATTACAATAACAATAATAATACTAAATACTACTTTTTTGTGGATTATTATCGAGCCTAGATTAGTTAATTCTCGCCAGTATTTTCAATTTTAGAGAGTCTGAAAAACTTAAAGGAAACTCTCTATACTGTCCCATGGATTTTTATCGAGCCTGGGCCAATAACTACTCGTTGGTGTTTTCAATTTTAAAGAGTCTGAAAAACTTAAAGGAAGCTCTCTATACTGTCCCATGGATTTTTATCAAGCCCAGGCCAGTTCTTTCTCCCCAATGTTTTCAATTTTAAAGAGTCTGAAAAACTTAAAGAAGACTCCATCTGGTAGATGCCCTCCTTATTTGTTTGTCTACATTGGAACACAACCATTTTTTTTTCTGTTAGTTATATTCGAAAAATAAAAGAGAGACTTTATCTAATGAAACACCTATGTACAAAATATGAATTTACGAAATTGAACTTACTGTAGTAGGTTAGCAGGAGGGGAAACCCTCTTGCTTACCAATTGCATTTCGAAACTCTGAAGAACATTTTTGACGAAATCCTCTTTTGATAGAGGCTTATGATAAACCTTCAATCGATGCCCATTTACAACAAAACAAGTCTGATTTTCATCAATGGTCTTTATCCTTACTGAACCCTTTTCATAAACTGTATCAACCTCATAGGGCCCCATTCATCTAGTAGACAATTTACCTTTCAAATTTTTGAATCTACTATCATATAGGAGGGCCCAATCACCCGACTGGAAGGGCTTCTTTTTAATGTACTTCTCATGCCATTTGGTCCTTTCCTCTTGTATCAGGGTGGTTCTTTGTAGAGCATCCTATCTTATCTCATCAAGCTCATTTCATTGTAATAGCCTCTATTTTTGAGCTTCGTTCATGTCCATCCCTAATTGCATGGCAGTTCTGAAGGTTTTTACCTGAAACTCTATGGGCAGTAGTACCTATTTCCCATATACCAACTCATAAGATGTATGGCCTGTTATATTTCTCCAAGTTGTCCTATAGGCCCACAAGGCTTGAGACAACCTATCAACCCAGTCTTTGTAATGCAGCTGAACAATATTAGTGAGGATAGCCTCTATCAGTTTTTTGGTTGATTCCACTTGGCCATTGGCTTGGGGGTGATAGAGAGAAGACTTTCTGTGTTTGATCTTGTACTATTCAGTAAGAGCCTTAAACAAATTTGAGGTGAATTGTGTCCCTTGGTTAGTGAATATTTCCCAAGGTACCCCGAAATGAGTGAAAAATTCCTCAAAGAGAAAGTCTACAATAGATTTTTCATTGGATGAATAGAAAGCCTTGGCTTCTACCCATTTTGTTACATAGTCTGTGCAAACTAATATGTACTTTTTTTGTGGAACATGGGATTGATAGGTCCTACAAAATCTAAGGCCCATTTTTCAAAGGGTTCGGCCACTACTTGGGCTTGTAGTGGCATTTCATTCACTATTGTAGGTTTTCCCATTCTTTGGCAATCATTGCAGTTGGACACATATTCTTTTGCATCCTTGAAGATGGTTGGCCAATAATAGCCAGACTATAGAATATTGTAAGATGTCCTTTTGTCAGCAAAATGTCCTCCACATGGGCCATCATGGAAAGCTTTGAATATATCCTGCATTTCGTCTTCCCATACACATCTTCTGATTACCAAATCAGGTCTAGTTCGGTATAGGGTATCCTCATGCCACATATAATTGGCACTTAGCGAATAATTCTTTGTTTCTCTCTAGATTTCATACTTTGAGGCATATTGATGGTTACCGGATAGTTGGCTATGTTTGCATACCAAGGAGTGTAAGTAGAAATGGAAAATAAATTCTCATCCGGAAAATCATCATCTACTTGAGTACTGTCACCTATATGAATAAGTCTAGACAAGAAATCAACAACCAAGTTATCTCTTCTAGGCCTATCTATGATAGTGATATTGAATTCTTGTAGTAACAACAACCATCTAGTCACTCTAGCATTTGTAATAGGTTTGTTCATTAGAAATTTGATAGTTGAGTGGTCAGTGTGCACAAAAACTTTGTATCCTATTATATAGTGTCTAAACTTGTTGATGGCATGTACTACTAATAAAAATTATTTTTCCGTGACAGTATAGTTTGCTTCAGTAGGTGAGAGGTTCTTGCTAACAAAGTATATAGCATAAGGAATCTTCCCTTCCCTTTTTCCTAATACAGCTCCCAAAGTGGTATCTGAGGCATCTGTGCAAATATGGAAAGGAAGAGACCAGTTTGGAACTCTCAAATAAGGGGCACTTGAAAGTTTTGTTTTTAAGATTTCAAAGGAGATTTGGCATTGCTCATTCCAACAGAATTCAACATATTTTGTTAGCAGTTTGAAAAGGGGGACAACTAGGTTTGTAAATTTTTGAATAAACCTCATATAGTAGCCAGCATGACTTAAGAAACTTCTAATTTCCTTTTGTGAGCTAGGGATATTGATTTGGGAAATAATGTCAATCTTGGCAAGGTCCACTCTTATTCCTATACTAGAGATGTGGTGACCTAGAACAATTCCTTCAGTGAGCAACATTCTTGATTTTTCGTGACTGAGTGAGAGATTGGTCTCTTTACACCTAACTAGTACCTTCTCCAAATTATCCAATGCCTGTTTCAAATCATCCCCATATACCATAAAATCATCCATATAGAATTCCACACAATCGTTGCTTCAATCGGAGAAAATAACTAAGAAATCCCTTTGAAAGGTAGCAGGGGCATTACATAACCTAAAGGGGAGAACCTTATAGGAATAGGTTCCGTAAGGATAGGTGAATGTGGTCTTATCCTGATCTTCTGGTGAAATTTGTATTTGGTTGTAACCACTAAACCCATCCAAGAAAGAAAAATACCTCTTCCCAGACAAAGTGTCTAAGACCCGATCTATGAAAGGAAAAGGGAAGTAGTCTCTATAGGTGGCCTTGTTTAATTCTCGAAAGTCCACACAAATCCTCCATTTCCAATTTTTATTTGGTATAATAACTAATGGGGAGACCCACTTGCTATCTGATATAGAGTAAATGAAATTGGCTTGTAGGAGTTTTTGGAGTTCTTATTTTACTATATCTTTCAAGGCTAGATTCATTCTTCTTTGGGGTTGCCTGACAGGTCTGATATAATCGTTAGTGTAAATATGATGCATGCAAGTGTCTGGGTGGATCCCTTTCATGTCAGAGTAATCCCATGCAAAAGCATCAGATTGCCCTTGAATCATTTGTATCAACTTTAGTTGTTGATTTGTTTCTAGGATAATATTGATATATAAGAACTTTCCAGGACTAATTTCAACAACTTGAATAGTTGATTCTTTCCCCTCCTCTATTTGTGAAATAATGGTTGTTGTAGCCATGGGAAGATGCCAAATTTATTAAAATTTGGGGCTAAAGATGTATGTGTAGTTAGGGAAAGATTGAGGATAATCAATGCATGATTATTTAGCCAAGAATAGACTTAATATTTGTTCTTCAATTTGCTCGTGTACTCCTTTCACTTGTTAAAGTGCCAATAAGGGTTGAGTGCAGTCCTCTTCCCCATAGGGATTCTCCAACCAGAGAGGAACTTCAATGGCTGGTTGGGCAGGGGGAAAAAGGATAAGTTTTTAACTTTGATTTCCATTGGAGATTGTCATTTCTCCAGATCGACAGCTAATGAATGGATCAACAGTGGCCAACCAAGGTCGGTCGAGTAATACTGGATGTCCTAGTTCTGGGTATTTGGGATGAATTACTAAGAAATCCACAAGGTATTCCCAAGAGGCCAATGTAACTGTTATGTCATATAAACTCCCTACTGGGGTGATGACGGATTTGTCTACAAGCTCCAATAGAATTTGTGTTGGTCTTAGGTGATCTAGTTGCAGTGTTTTCATAGTGTTTACTGACATCACATTTATTGCTACCCCTAGATCAATCAATATGTTAGGTAAGGCAACACCATTTATTTCTATGGTTACCACTGGGTTCCCTAGATCACTATACTTATATGACATTTCTGTTATAAATTCAGATAACTTCATTATCACCCGTATGAGAGGAGGCTCCTTCCTCTTTCTCCATGGATTTTTAATGCAAAGGTCCCTTGCAATTTTAGCATAGACAGGTATGTCTTTAATGGCCTGTAGTAGTGGGATATTTACACATATGTTCTAGAGTTTAGTCTCTAGATTATGTTCTAGAGGTTCCTCGATTTTCTTTATGAGCATCATTTCTGGGTAAGAAGGATTCATTTTCTAAGGTATTTTTTCTACAAGGGAGTTGGGAGAAGGAATTTATTTTTGTATTGGGGTGTTTCTTCCTTCATTTAATGGATTAGTCATATGTTCTTCTCCTTGAACTATTTGGACATCTATTTGTTCTTCTTGATTTGTGTGATTATGTACTTTTTCTTCTTGGATGACCATAGTGGGATTTGTTTTGTTTACAACCCTTCCTAATCTTAATTCAATTCCATTAAATGGAGTTGGCATTATTACATATGTAGGGAAGGTTTGTACTTCAACATTTTGTATAGGTTGTGTCGGCCTGTTATTTGGGTTAGGGATAGGTTGTGTAGGAATAGTGGTAGGCCGAGGAGGGTTTTGGATGGGTGCATCTTGCATTGGTTTTTGCATATTTGGATTCATGGGTAGTGCGAGTTGTTGTTGTAACTATGGGGGCAAGAGACGAGTAGGGGGGTTAAATCCTGGGAGCAGCTGTGAAATATTCGAAGGGTATTGTGGATAGGTAGGAAAATTTGTCGGTTGGAAGTGAACATTTCCATATACAGGTCCTCTCCATCCTTGTTTCCAAGGTTGGGTTTGTGTCGACCACTGAGGATAGGACATTGGGGGTACCCATTTCTATTGGGGGTATTTTGTAATTGGGTTTGCAAACATGCTGGGGTTTTGTTGTCTCCATGGTCTCCTTGGGGGGTAGGATGTTTTAGATTCTCCTCCTCCCTTGAACATGGCCTTGAGTCCAAGTAGAGAAGGGCATTCATTGGTAGGATGGTCCTTTGTACAGAGACCACATATTTCAATAATATTAAGGGGGCATTCCTTTTCAGGGTGTTTCCTCCTACACTGATGATAAAAAATTGCTAACACAACATTTTCTTCCTCTTGTTTTATTTTAATTTTCATGGTATCTAGTTGGGAACTGGTGGTTTTTAGGATATATGTTTTAAATTTTTCTAATAGATTTCCCAGTTCAATCCTAGTGACACCTCCATATGTGGGTTTAAAATTTCTATTGGTAGGGTCCCATATACTTTTCCCTATTTTAGCTTGACTGCGAGAGTATTTTTTACAATACTCTTCTATGTCTGCAAATGGATTTTGGTACACGTCCCCATAACTCATGAGGTTTAACACTTCAATGAAATAATCCCTCACACCCTTTAGAAACACAATCCTAACTGTAGTCATATCTAAGGAAAACTGCTTGGTATTTTGGTAATTGTATAAGGACCTTTCTCGGTAGTCTTCTAAGTTTTCTTCTTTAGATTGTTGCATTTTGAATATATCATTCCTAGCATCCCTAGGTCTGCACTAATCTTGGTATTTCTAGAGGAATGTCTCCTTCATACCATCCCAAGACAAAATGGTGTGTTCCCCTAAGCTCATGAACCACCTTAGTGCCGAATCTTTTAGTGTAGCTGGGAAAAGTTTTATTTTTTTAGCATTATCTATGTAGTTATAGCTCCTACACAATATGTCAAATTCAAATAAAAATGAGTCAGGGTCTTCTATCAACATAACTCAGAAATGAGGAAGTGAATATAATGGAATGTTCTTCATAGAAACTTCTTTAGCGATAGCCAGTATAGGGAATCCAAATGTCTTTGTTTCATTAGCTATGTTTCCCTCTTCTTCTGCCATATCTCTAGACAATTTGTAGGGAGGTGGTGAAGTTTCTCCACTAAGTGATGGCTCCAACATTGGGTTACTTGGTATCTCTAGCCGTTCCAAGGTTTTATGTGGCCTTCCAACAACAGATCCAGCCTCTTCTATTACTACCTCTACTTCTTTTCCAGTTTCTCCTTTGGATGGGGTCGCCAATGCTTCATCTCTTCCTTGTTGTCTTATGTCTTCAATCTAAATAATGGCTTCAGATTTAGTGCTCTTTGTTGTTGTTGCAATTGCTGGCTTTGAGCTCTCTCCTTTGAGAATTTTTCCTGAACAAATTTTCGATGA
>JZKD02S2442333.1:238025-252042 GCA_000966675.3 Picea glauca
TGTTGATTTCTTTTCTATCTTTTCTGAGATTTTAGGAGAAAAAAATCAACCTTTATTATCCATATACCTACTCATAAAATAAATTTAAATGAAATGAATGAAAAACACAGATTCCTAATTAAAGGTAGGAGGACAACCTGAATTTGGAGCAACCCCACCAAAGTGGATGCGTAGGTTCTTACCTCTCATCTTACCATCTTCTCTCTGCCCTCAGATTGTCCTCAAATCCAATCCAATACTTCATCAAACCAATAAAAAACTCAAAATGCTACCTATTACCGTTTACAACTCCCCGACAACGGTGCCAAAATGTTGGAGTACAAATATTTTCAATATATATCTTACACTCATTTAAATGTATAATCCAGGATTCACAATCAAAAGAGTTGTTACACTATATGTGATGAGAACATGTAACCTACCTAAGTCTGTTGCATATAGGAAATAATTAAGAACACAAAAACTCTATTTCTAAGATTTTTAAATACTTCAAATATCTTTGAACTTAGAAGAGAAAACTGATAATGAAACTTTAAAAAATAGCCAATGAAAGAGATGCTATCCTAAAGAAACAAGTATGTTCATTTCAGGCTCATGAATTAAAGGGATGAACTTAAGAAGCTTGTCTCCTATAGAAATCAAAACAATAAATAGCAATCAACTCCAATCACTCTTAAAATCAAAACCAACTCCATCGTCATGTAATTCAAACAAACCAGCACAGGGAATATTCAGTATAACTGAGATACTTCATTGCAAAGCATGAAGATGAGGTATAAAGTCTTCTGGTTCCTTGATATACTAAATCTACTGCAATCATAAACTCAATATATCAATCCCACGCTTCAAATAATTAAATGGCCATCTCCAACATTTGAGAATGAAATATCTATTCAATCTAGCACCTGATTATTCACACCAATCCAAAAATGATTAACTCAATGTTGAACTCTGAAAATAAATTAAAGATCAATCACACACACACACTGATGTAAAATATCCACACAAACAAACATAATTTATACAAGGAGGTTTACCTTAGTTGGGGCGGTGGGCCCTTGCCGAACCAACAAGGAACTTCTTAAGAAACTAATAGACTAAATCTTTTCACTCACATTCAAGAATTGACATAAAATATCTTTTACATTAATTCAACTAGAAAATTGAATCAATAGTCTTTTACTTCATGCATAAAAACAATAGGTATCGTCTGGTTTTGATAGCATACTTCGTTACATTTCTTATTATCTAGACATTATCATCTATACAACATTCCTTATATAAGGTAAGCTGATACTATCAATATCTATAGATAAGCATTAAACAGTTTGAGAGATTTTACAATTGATATTTACATCAAATTTCTAGGAATCGACTCCATCCTCATGACACGAAGTGCATGAGAAAAGGAGTCTCTTGTATTCTAGAGAACTAATTTGGGGAGCTTTTGTTCAACTGCCTTCTCAAAATCTTCACCACCCTACTGGTCCAACTGACGCATTCTGGAAACAAAGGTTTTGGTACCGGAATACACACAGTCGTGAGTCTGGTACCGGAATGGACGTAGAGCAAACAATACCGGAATGGATACAGAACATAGTACCGGATCAAAAATGCCTTGGGTAGCATAATATATTTTGTGTCAGATTGCACGATGTCTGGTAGTACCGGAATAGCGCAAGTACCAGATAAGATGCTCATGATTCAAACTATTAGGACTATACAAAATAGAACAATTTAATTGAATCAATTCAAGAAAGATAAACAAAACATTCTTTAAATCATCAATTTCTTCTTGTGAACATGAACACGGTCATTAGGTATGTACGTGGGAGGAAAATAGTCAATTATAAGCTCATAGCATAGGAAAAAAGGTTTAGATACAAGGTAAGATAGGGAATTATATATGTCAAAAGAGGGAATCAACAACGGGCCTTCACTACAATCCTTAACAAGCTTGAAGGAGATCTATAGACACACAAATGGATGATTAAGTTCCAATCCTTGATGAGGAAAAACATTCCACTTGGAAAATAGAAATGAGAGTGTATTTGAAGACAATGGGAGAAACTGTTTGGAAGGCATCCATTGGTGGATCAATTCATTTGAAGAACAAGTCAAAGTTTGTAGCTCAAAGGGAAGGAAAGAAGAATGATGCATTGGCTCTCAAGACCATTCTTAGTGGACTCTCAAGCCCTATCAAAGATAGCATGGGATAATGCACTTCCGCCAAGGATATATGACTAAATCTAGAGGAGTCATATCAAAGCAAGAAGGACAAGGAAGAAATTGAAGACCACTCCATCAAGATCATCAAAGGTAAAGAATCATCAAAAACTCGTGAATGCATTGTTTCTAAATGTGATTTTGAAAACATTTCTTGAGTGAAGATAAAGAATCAAGTAATGATAGTGCAAAGGAAGATATTGAAGATGAAGGCAAAGAATTATGTGTTGATGTTGGCAAAAAGGAAGATAGTGAAGATACTTCAAATGAAGGTAAAGAATCCTCAAAAGCACTTGATTGCAATGATGATGATGATGAAGTTTACTCTACAAGTGAAGAAGAAGATATAGAAACAATTTGTGTAAAGTTTGATGGTAATTATCCCATGAAAAAAATACAAGAAAATCTATTAAAATTTCAAAAGGAAATTGAAGAAGGTTTATATAGATATAGAAGTGATCATTTTTATACAAATGATAACACTAAGAGGTTTCCTAGGAGAAGTAAAAGGCACATCTTGAAGTTAAAAGAAATGATCAAGGAACAAGAAGAGAGCGATAAAAAGGAAGAAGAAATCACAAGACTAAAGAATGGAAATGAATACATGAATATAAATGATGAGATTAGGAAAATTTTTGAAACCATTGTTCATCTCAGTACCCAAATTGAAGAACCCAAAAAAATAGAGGAACTATTGAATATTCAAATAAATTAAAAGGAATAGTCATTTTGTAAGCTAGAAGCTGAAATTGTTGACCTTAGAAAGGAGGTAGAGAAGTCAAACAAATTCTTGAATAGCTCAAGAATCTTGGATGAGATATTGGAAAGTCAAAGATCACCATGTGATAAATCAGGTCTTGGATACAAAGGAGAAGATGCACATGCTGAAGCAAGCACCTCAAAGAAACATGAGGTAAATCCATCAAAGAAGGAAGACAATGTTGCTAAACAACCATCTACACAAGACAAAGAATATTTCAAAAGAACAAATCAAGGAAGACATCAAGAAGCTACTTTTGGGACACCAAAGCAAAGGTATGAAATCATTTTTCATGGGCATTGTTATTCATGTAATGGATATGGTCACAAAAATTTTGAATGTATATCTTATGAAAGGAGATATAATGGAAGATTCTATAACACCACAAGGTGTTGGAGATGTGATAAAGTAGGGCATATTACTGTTCACTGTAACTCCATTAGCTGATAGAAAGTCCATGATGAGGACCTAACATAGCATGGCTAGAAGAAGGAATAAAGTAAGAAAGGGAGACATATTTGAAAATATCGATTCTTAGAGCTCAAGTTATGAGGATAAAGGTCATCTACAGAAGTGGGTGAAGAAGACAGAGCAGCCAGAACAAAGTGAAACACTGAAGGGAATCTTAAGTAAGACATCTACTAAGGAATATGTGGGTGACAGTGGTGACAACTGTGTACATATGCTGGTTGACCTTGCATAGGTGTGTACACACGCGCTCTATTGTGGAGCAAGCCGCATATATGTGGTAAAGCCTTGGGAAAAAGACAATGCACATGGCTTGCAACTTGATGTGATGGTATAAATCTGTGTTGTAGGTTCTGACATTGTTTATTGCAGATTCTAACATTGTTTTCTGCAGGTTTTCATGGTTCTAAGTTATATCATCCAAGGTTATGATATAAAATAAATATTGGGTGCATGGCACTAACCCATGAGTATGGATTGATGTTGATCAAATGCTCATCTATTGGATTATGTAAAATAATCTGCAGGGGTACATGGTTGGTACATATTTGAGTTTCATTGATATATCTTATGATGTATTATTGGAATCAAACATTGGTTATCATGGTCCATGCATTTTCCATGTGGTTGGGCTACACATTGAGACATGTAGTTGGTGAGTTGAGTTGATAGTCATGTTGTACATCATTTGGGAGTCTTATCTTGTTGATGCATGGTTGATATACTTGCTCGGTGCAAGTGATGATGCATGATGGTACACTCATAGATGGTATTTGTTTGGCATGTTGGTAGATGCACATGGTTGACATATTGGTGGATGCACATGGTTGGAATATTGGTAGATGCACATGTTCGAATATTTATAGAGGCATATGGTTGATACATTCCATGGATGATACCTAACATGGTTGATTTACATGGGTGTTGTTCATTGTGGGCACATTTTGGTACATGATGTACTTGGTTGATATATTGTTCATGATTCTTTATTTTTATTATTGACATTCATGATGAATGGTATGGAACAAGTTTGATGCATGAACAGGTCCAAGGATTGTCATATGGTAGCATATTGCTCATATTGCAGACAATATAGGGGGAGACATACCGTTACGGAGAGTCATTATTCTTCCCATGATTCTAGGAGGAGATATTTATCATATGCATACCTAGAAAATAGCCCTATATTTGAAGAAAGAGCACATAAGCATAATTATAGGAGGAGTGATGGTCATAGGGGGAGTATGTTTGATGTATTTTCAACATTACATTAGAGTGATATCCCTTGTTAAAAAGGGGAGAGATTATTCAAAGGAATATCAAAGGCACTCAGATAGGGGGAGCAGCCCCAAGGAAAGTTCAAGCAGGGGGAGCAACCCCAAGAGGAGAATGGTCCTTTTCCATTGATGTCAAAAGGGGAGAGATAATCACATTGATGTGATTGATGTATATTGATGGGGAGAGATTGATGTGGAGAGATAGTCACATTGACTATTGATGTAGAGCATGCCTTATATACATGTTGACATCAACAATTGGTAATTGGTGTTGACGTCAATGTTGGTATTTCCATCAATGTGAAAGTGGGAGATTGTTGGATCATGTTGTCATTGATGCCAATGGTTTGATTACTTGGGAAATTGTTTGATCATGTGTCATTGATGCAAATGGTTTGATTTATTGATGTCATTGATTGTTGTCAAGTAATTGATTTATTGATGACTGATGAATAATGTATATGTATTGTCCTTGATGAGAATGATAGATGTCAAAGTGAAAAATAATTGATAAAGATAGATCATTGATATGATGCATAGATGAATATGGATCAATGAGTTGGCATTGATACGTGATGATGCATAGTTTGTTTGATAAAAAGATGACTCATTATTGTCTTATCATGACTGATAAGGTTACCAAATGGATGAAATCCAAAGTGGTCCCCTTATGGTGAAAGACCTCAAGTGAATAGACTTTGTGGTTGAGTTGTGGTTGGAGGACCCATTCTTGTATGTGAAATAATGAGATTAATATCAATGAATTTGTTGGTGACACTATCCTAGATGGATAGTTCTTGTCATGCCATTTCTAGTGGAATGTGGAATGTCACATAACTCCTCACGGTTTGAGAGTTATGGCCTTATGAAGTTGGAGGACCTCAATATGAAGACTTGAAGCCCCCAAGGTCAAAGAAATAAAAGTGACCTAAAAGAAGAAATCATTATTTAAATAATAAAGAGAAGTGAAAAAATCAAGAAATATTATTTAAATGATAAAATTAGGTGACAAAATCAAGAAGGAATATTTAAATGATAAATATTGTAGAACTTTCTATTTATGGAAAGTGGTTAACCCTAAAATAAGGAAAATGGTTTAAGTGTCCTGGAAGTGGGTAAAGTAACCTAGAGGGCGAAAGTATAAATAATATAGCTATGGTCTCTTGTAGATAATCCTTTGTGTGGATCAATGGAGAGATTCTTGTGAGAATATCTTTTGGATTATTGATGGACAACTTCTTATTGGTGTGGATCCCTTGAGCATGATTGGAGATCTATTATGAGGAACAAAGAGAGAGAAGGATATCATGGACACATCAAAGTTTCATCAATATCGAAGATGTTTATGAAAAAAGTCTTGGAGCTTCAGAAACCCTAATTTCTAAGGTATACACGGTCTGTAATGGTCCAATGCGCGTGCACACGTGGGCTGTATGAGGAAAGGGCGTGTATCATGGATAGAATGATGAAGACTTGTGTTTGAACTAGTGTCGAGCTCTTGGATGATGAGGCAGGTTCCAGATATGCATTATATGGGCTCAGATCTATTACTAAGACACTGTTATGGTTACATTATTGTCTTGATGGATACTATTGTTTGATGTGTTGTGAATGCTTAGGGAATTCTTGGTATGGATTCTATGATATGGTTTAGTTTGGATGATTTGGTTGATGGAGTGACCAGTACTCTTGTGATTCATTTGTGTTGCACCTCTTTCATCACCTTGGTGACCAAAACAGAGGTGCTTGCAAGCTCAGTTGGGTCTGCTGAGCAGGACAGCTGTAGAGAAAAGAGTTAGGGAAATAAAATAAAAACTATGATTAAGAATTAAACTAAGAGATGCAATAAAAACTAAATTCATGAGCATAGGGACATAGAAACAAAATGAACCAAAAGAACCATGTCACCCATGTTTGAGGCTGATCTATTAGTAAAAAAAAAGCACCAAGAAGAAAGGGGACTATGAGTCCCTTCTTCCTCCAAGGGAAGGCTCTTGGACCCTCACTAGCTAGCTCTTCTTACAACAAACAAAAATGGAAAATGGTGATGAAAGAACTCTTTACAAATCCACTCAATGGTGAGGTGGATTGTCCAATGTAATGGTGCCAATATGTTCTTGACAAGGATATAGTCCTCAAAACAATAGAGGTAGCATAACACTACTTTGAATTCCTTGAGAAAATGAGGTGCATTCATGGCTTTTTATAGCATTGCTTTGGGTTATTGTTTAACTGCTTTGTAGTGTGAAAAGAGGCCATTTAGGGCATTCTTAGGTCTTTGACCAGCCCACCACTCGGATCCAGTTTGGATTTGAGGGTCAAATCGACTTGGGAGCTGAACCATAAAGGGGTTGGAGGCTGACCACTCTCATAAATGTATTGTTTAGAAGGTGCATGGATTTTATTTGCTAACAGTCATGCATCGTGCGCCTGTGTGAGAATTTTGCATTCCTGCTTCGCACATGTGCACGTGCGCCCAATGTCTGCATAGCATTCTTCAATTTTTCACTACTTTGTATAGTTTTTGACATTTTTTTAATGTTGTGGTATTAATTTAGGTCCATGAATGACTTCATCACTATTTGACGATGCTGAGTTCTTGTAACCATGTGTGGAAGAAATTTCAGTGATAACAGATGCCCCCTGATGGATGAGGTTAGGAGCATACATATAGCTGAAATCCATCAATGTTTCTTCTACTGAGAATATTGTTGTAAGAGAGAGCAATAGTGGGATCATCTAGAGCGATCCGTTGGAGGGGAAAAGGAACTGGTAGGACCCACCCTACTAGGAGGTGTGTAAAATATAAAACTGTGTACAAATGAGGCGGGCATGCCCCATGCTCGTGTCATGTAACTCTGAAAAAAGATGACTGAAATGTTGGTGTAGACAACTGCAACACCCTCGGAGGTGGTTGTGATAAAGGCAGAAGACAATTCTGCAAATGAGCATACTCTGAATAGTAGGCGGTGATCACGATAATAAGTAGCAACAACTATGTGGGCATTGATAGCCCAGCCAAGTTCAGAGGTCTTCAGAAAATGAGAGAAATAATTGCAATAGTCGCAAAGTAAGACCCACCATGACATGAGAAAGTGTTGGCATCGAATGTTAAGGGGGTCAACGACAACAGGGAGCAATAGTGTTTCACCCTGTGTCGTTTGAGATTTCTCATTGAGTGGATAATGAAAATCAAGATACTGTCACCCTTCTGGAAATGGTGTTGATGTCGACAAAAAGGGGGATGCGACTCCCAGAAGAAAATGGCTTTGTGAAATCTACTGAGGTCAGGAAGTGGCAGAGGTACATGGACGAAGTCAAGATGTGGGAAGACTCGAGACTGCCCTTGGTTGGAGTATGTGTGAGAGAAAAAGAAACCGCAACCATTCAATGAGGTCGAGTGTCAGGGGGATGACAAGACTAGGGATAAGTTGTGCCAGAGGTGGGACAAGGTGAAAAAATTCAGAGGGTAGTGCTAAGTGACCTGTGGGGTACTCTGAAGATATGTATGATGTCGGAAAGGGTGGATGAAAAGTAGTGCCCCAACCAAGGGTAACATGGGTTGCGGTTGGCCAAAAAAGGAAAGTAGGTCGCCCAAAGGTGATGACAAAAAGGGAATGTAATGACTGGAAATAAAGGCGTTTGTACAATAAATAAAAAATAATTTTGGGGAGAAATGTACAAATACAGAAACGAGTGCCCCAATGTGATATGGGTGGCCCAGGTAGGGCATAATTTTCTTGGAAAACTGATGAAGGGTGGTGGCCCCATGGGTGAGTTTCTGTATGAGGTAGGTGAAATGAAAGGAGATTTGCAAATGGGTAAATTGATTGTGGGTGAAAGTAGGGCTCATGATATTATGGAGGTGCAGTCAAAAAATAGAACCGTGAAGAGATAATCTAGGAGTCTGTGTGGGAAAGCTAGAAAAATAAGGAGAAAGAGTATGTGGTTGGTTCACGACATGATGAAAGACTATCGGGACTCCCATCCCTAAAGGGTTTTGAAAAACAACATGAGTGTCAGAAGTGCCATAAGGTGCTATGAATGGGACAACTCATGTGGGGAAGAATGCTACCAGGTGATAGTACCGAAGATGCAAATGGAGGTGTGGATACTGCAGAGCCAGGAATGGGGATCCTAGAGGCAAATGTCAGAGGGTGTGACTAGAAATGTAAGTGCAATACAGAGGGAAAGACTACATGCCAGTGCTGAGTATATACTTGAAGGTGTTGTGCTGATGTGTGATGATCAAGTACCTATACACATGAAAACCAAATACCTAAAGTGAACAATATCTGAAGAGAATCAAATATATGAGTATGTATTTGATAAGCATGAATATGCACATGTGTACCTAACTAGGGTATGAAAAAAAGGCATCTCGGGGGCTCAAGATGAAAAGAGGCTCAAGGACTGCTGTGATGTAGATGACAGGANTTTGGAAAAAAGGCCTATATATAGCTGTAGGGCCCACATTGCCACCTCATTTGTACCTGCTGCAATAGTGACTGGACAATCAGTTTTCAGAGGAGTTTGAAGATTCAGGGAGGATGAGGCATCCGATTGGAAATTAGTGAGCTTCAGGTTAGTGGTCTGATCATCCTACATAGAAATAGGATTTCATTTTTTGGGCAGGGGTTGTACGGAGGGCCGTACAAAGGGTTTTAGTGGGTGTGGGTCTCATGTGCACGGGCGATCCGGAAGTAGGTGCGCACACGTGCATGCCTGCCCACCGGATAGACATGCATGGGGGTTCCAGTGAGAGAATTAAAGGCGTGCACTACGTGCGTGCTTGTCGGTTGTACAGCGACGCATTTGTGCGTAACTGTGGTGTAGACAGGTGTGCACTAGTGTGCGCCTGTGTAGGTAATAGGCACACTTGAGAGCGTGCCTGTCCAGCTAATAGGCGTGCTTGAGAGCGCGTTTGTGCAGCTAATAGGTGCGCACATGTGTGCGCCTGTGTAGTGAAAAGGTGTGCACGTGTGCACACGTGTGTAGTGAATAAGAGTGCACGTGTGCACACCTGTGGGTGGACACAGCCGCTCCGTAGAGGCAAAGCTGACGGGTATAAATTGATCTTTGTGATGTTTTTGATGGTATCATGGGATGATATAAGACTCTTTGTTGTGGCTGGAGGTGGATAGTTTGCACGATGCCAGTGGGTTGGAAAGAGCGATATTGGTCCCAGCTATGAGACACTATTGCAATTGAGGACCCAGGTGTGAGAGTGACTTTGGCAGCCTGTGGGATGCTAAATTTCTTTGAGTGCCTATTGATACGGGCACATGAGTATCTCCTTCAGTTCTTGATTCAGATGTGGAGTCCTGAGCTCCACTAATTCCTTTTTCAAGGAGAGTAGATCCCCTTCACTGTGGTGAAGGATGTGTATTTCTAGACTGGGCTTCCGTTTCAGGGATTTCCCCTACCGGCGGAGCCGATGCTACCGAGGGATCTGGGCCTAGCGACCGTTGGCCAGAGATATTGTTTAGGTCTAAACTTTATGTCTGGGACGATTGTGAGTGTGGGGTCTATAGATTCCCTAGCACATCGTTGTATAACAGCGATGATTGTGAGAGTATATGGGTCACTAACAACCCATCAGATTAGTGGGGGCCAGTTGTTGGTGCTGGGGAGAGTATTGGCTGGTGAGTAGTTCGCTTAGGGATTGACTCCGCATGCGAGGATGGTGGCGCAGTTGGACCACTGTCGGTCCACTGATACGGGGGAGTTTTCCTTCAGGTCCATCCTGGTGGCTTGGTTCCTAGAGAGGGTTTTGATGTTGCACCCAAGGATTTTATTGGGTGCGCCTGGGGCACGTGAGCCGCGATTGAAGCAGTGGTCGACCGTGTTGCTGTGTCTTGGTGGTGGTGAGGGTGGCCACTTTTCTACTGCGGAGGCAGCGCAGGTATGGAGGAAGATGTCACAAGTGATACTTCGGTACCCCTATGCCGGGGTTGACTTCCGGGATGATCCAGATATGGTGCTACCTTCAGGGGACGTTTTTGACCATCGAGGTATGTTTCTTCGATGATATTGATATGTATGTTTTGTGTTTTTTGAGATAGCATGCCTTATGTATATGATAGAGATGTTGATACTATCTGGTGTTTGTTTGCATGTGTAGATGTGGCACCTCGCAGGCACGAGATGGAGTTGCAGAGAGAACCGGAGATACCACCATGGGGAGAGAGACGTCGGTGTGATGATGTCACAGTGCGACCAGCTGAGCCTAAGAGGGAAACGAGGAGGCACCGGTTTGATGACCCTAGTTTTGGGCCATCACATGCACCTCCGACAGCGGCCAGAGCAGATTTTGAGGACATACACCATCATCTGGAGATGGTATTATAGGATGTGCCTGAGGGCATATGGTTGCGTATCCAGGATGAGACGTTCCTGGAGCAGTGTGTGAGGGTGTCGCCACCATGGCGATCCATAGTACGATGGATAGCAGTGGTTGTTGCGCTGATGATCGATCGACTACCACAAGGACAGGAGGGGCCGACAGGGTGGGGACCACCACCTCCTAGGGAAGGTGGTGGTGGGCCGCCACCACCAGAGGGAGGAGCAGGCGGTGGTGTGCTAGAGGCACCGTGAGTGGTGCTTGGATGTATTATATCTATTTTTTTGTATATAGGCTGGTGAGCCCATTTTGTACCGAGGTGCTGCATTGGCCTGTGAATACTTGTATATATATTTTTTGTATGTAAACATTCAGATGACATTGTGGATCTTTATATATACATGAGTATATATATTTTAGATTGATTTGGTGTTTACATGTTTGCGGTTAATGTTTTGATGATGTCTATTCTATATATATGCTGTGATAGGTTTTTGTTATATGTTTATGTATGTGTAGCTTGATGTGATATATGCCAGTCTAACACAATATTAGCTAGGTTATCTGTAATTTGATTCAATTGTCGTGGAATATGTGTAAATGTAATGGAATCAAAATGTCAAGATAAAATCCTAACCTGTAGGTATTTGCGAAAGAGGAAAGGATCACGGACGCGGTACACATTGTTGAGCTGGAGAATGACTAGTTGAGAGTCGAGGAAGAAGCTAAGGTGATGAATATGATGATGCTGGGCATCGCCCAGGAGGCCAATGACAGCAGTGTATTTGTCTTGGTTGTTGGTTGCTGACCCCAAACATATGCCACTCGAATGGAGCATTTCATGTGAGGGGGTGTAGAGAGCCCAAGCAGCCGAAGCGATATTTTGCATCCAATGGCTAGCACCGTTGGCGTAACCGATGTGGTAAGATGGTGGAGGAAGAATCTGTCAATAGAAAAAAGGATAGTTTAGAAGCAAGGGAAGGAGAAAAAATATTAAAAATGCTAGAAAAGAAATAACCTAAAGTAGAATGACTACTTTTAAGCATAAAATTTCTTGAGATACAACCCGTTGATGGGTTCTTTGAGAGAGAGGCCTTCAGGAGAGGCCAGGATATATGCGCCTTTGGTGAGGCGATGTTGAATGATGTATGGGCCATGCCAAAGTGACTCGAATTTTTTGTGGCCAAAGGTATCATGAGCGATATCGTAAGCCAGGATGAGGTCGCCTTCTCGAAATGATCGAAGGTTGACATGAAGATCAAAAGTAGCCTTGGATCATTTTTTTTCCGCCTCGTTGTTCTGTAAGGAAGATCGACGATCTTCATCTAGAGACTCCAAGTTCAGCAAGTGTTGCTTCATTGGAGAAGTGTTAGGTAATATCTCAATTGCAGTACCTAAGGTGGGAATTTCTCACTCGATGGGAAGAGTGGCCTCAACCCCATGGACTAAATGAAATGGTGTGAAACCAATAGTTGTTTTCATAGCCGTTCGGTAAGCCCATAACATGGAAAATAACATATGATGCCAATTGGTTTTATGTTTATTAACCGTGTGCTATAACATGGTCTTGAGGACTTTGTTAACTGCCTCGACCTGTCCGTTAGACTGAGAGTAATATGGTGAGGCAAACTCGTGAGAGAATCCTAACCGAGATGAGAGTTCGACGAAGATCTCATTCTCGAAGTGTTTACCATGATCGGAAATGAGTTGGAGGGGTATTCCAAATCGGGATATGATGTGGTTAAAGAAGAAACGTGCTGCAGTGTCAGTAGTGTTGTTGAAAGTGGACATAGCTTCTTCCCATATGGTGAAGTAATCAATGGCGACCACGTTGTATTTGTGGCCATTGCTGGAGGGGGGATTACAAGTCATAAAGTCAATGCCCCATTTACAAAAAGGGTCGACAGTAATGAAAGGGTGAAGAAGAGTGGGAGGAGCTCGGCTTTATTGGCATAGAGCTGACATTGCTCACATCGTTTCATGGCATGAATGCAATCATGAAACAAGGTAGGCCAAAAGTAACCAGCACGGATAATATTTTGAGCAGTGGATATGCCTAACAAATGGCCCCCACATGCACCATTGTGGCAGTCGTTTAAGACTCTATCAACCTCATCAATGGTCAGGCATCGACGGAGAATGGTGTCAATGCCCCACCGGTATAGGATGTCTCCGATGAGGAGGTAGCGGGGGGCTCGATGGCGAATACGATGATGATCATCTCGTGAAAGGTGGTTACCAAAATTTTGAGTTCGTAGGTAGACGAGGAGGTTGTCGTACCAAGGATCATCTGAAGTGATGTAAAAGAGATGTTTGTCGGGAAATTTGGTGTTGACGGGGGTACTGGTGGTGTCAGAGGGGAGGTCCATGACAAGTTCGGGAAGAAAGAGGGCCTTCTTACTTTTAGGTGTTGAGAACTCGAGGTCGTACTCCTGAAGGATAATGATCCATCGAGCAAATTTGTCGTTAATTTTCCAATGGTTGAGCAAGTACTGCATAGGGCTGGAATCTGTGACGACCTTTGTGGTGTGAAGCAGAATGTAATGGCGCGGTTTCTGGACTGCGAGGACAACTGCAAGAGAAAGTTTCTCTTCATGTTTATAGTTCAAGGGTGGCCCTGATAGGTTTTTACTAATGTAATAAATGACATGTTCACGATTATCATCACCGAGTTGGACGAGGACACTGGCTACTAATATAGATAATGTTGATATGTAGAGGATATAGTCGTGATTGTAGTCAGGTGCACTAATTAAAGGTGCATTTGAAAGCGTTTTTTTAAGATCGTCAAATGGTTGTTGGGTGTGTTCATCCCAGTGAAAAGGGATACATCCACGGCCCCAGCCAACGCGGCCACTTGGAGCAGTTTATTAATGCAAAGAAAAAGATTACAGAGAAATTTTACAATAGAGTTTCTCACAATCGATCATCGGCAAATGACCC
>JZKD02S2442333.1:268367-303633 GCA_000966675.3 Picea glauca
CCTTTCCCATAATGATGATGTCATCTTATTACATGATTCCTTGATCACATGTATAGACTAGGTATTGAATATATTAATTTCTTTGCTATGATTGGTTTGTGTTGTTGTGATTGGAACGACACAAGAGCATCAGAGCAGAGCAAGGAACAACAAAGATTAAAGGAGAGCGTTCATAAGGTATGTCCACCATCCATTTCTCTTAGTTCATTCAATATCTAGATCTAGGGAAAGAGTAGTATTCTGTCACGTTTTGTTCCAGATCCAGGTGGATCTGGGGAGATTGGTCTGTGTCCGCACTCACGAATTTATCCATAAACACTCCCAGGGAAAAATGATTTTGTATATTTGTCCCCGGCAATGCCACCAAACATATGTTTTTCCAGAGTCTATACTTGAGGCTATAAAGTATCGAGTCTAGGCATCCAAAAAGTTTGAAATATGTAACTAGGGAAAACAACTGGTAAAAGAAGTTAAGGCTGGTTTCTAAGTTGTCTGGGTCTAGCTTCTAACTATTCTTGAATATTTATATATCATTCAATGGCTGCCCATGAACGTTCAAGTTCGACCTGGGTAGTAGCAGTTTTCAGAATGGTATTGAAAAGGTTTAAAGCGAGGTTGGTTTGATCTGAGAGACCGGGTTCTAAGTTGGGTTGTCATGCTACAAGGACAATCATAAAGGAACATAATTTTTGTAAAGCATTGTTTGATGTTTCACTTTTATATTATACAAGAAAGAATCCCACAATCAAATTAATAGTACAATGAAATCATAGGCCCTTTTCTGTAACTGAGTTAAAATTTAAAACCATACATGAAGGGAAAGAAAATATAGATCTGTTGAAAAATGTGAGGAATCAATCAAGGAAGAATCTCACCTTGTGATAGAAGAAGAAGATAAGAAAGAAAAACTTTAATGAAGTATATGATATAGAAATATAAATAATTCATCAGTCTTGTACCTACTGATAGTCGATACAGAGGAAAAGTTGTAAATGATTAGATAACTAAAAAAAAAATGACCACTACAGTAGAAGTTGTACTAAATTGCAACTAAGAATTCATTAAAGACACATATGATAAATGATGTGAAATGCGAAAACAACAGAAGAAACACATAACCCAGTCTTGACGGAAAAAAGAGTTTTTGATCTGCCTTGTATTAATTCTGGAAAAAGAGATATTCTCTGGTACAATTGGCCAAAGGAAAGAATCCCTTGCTTCTTCTCTCAAAATTATACTTATACACAATTTTAAAATTCTTTGAATTCAGATCGTTCTAAAAATTTCTGTTAGAAATGGAAAATGAAGCGTTTCACTTCCTTGTCTTTTGTCTTCCTCCACGTGGGTAGGGTGTTTTTTTTTTTTTTATTTGGCTCCAGAAATAGGATGGGATTAGCATATGTCATTACTTTCCTCCAAAAATTTTCTCTTTCCCTTGCTCGATACAAAAAACACATTTTTCTACAAACTGGGCTATTAGCTTGGAAGGTTCATCCTGACTGTTCGCCTCGAAAGTGTAACAATCCTTTGCCAACTATGGCAATCTTTTTCCTACTTGTTTTTCTTCCGTGATGATAGACCACAATTGCAATCTTGGTCTTATCAACCATTTATCCACTTGGGCGATATTGACCCGAATTACCTGGGATAATTCAATTTTTCCTTTTTCCCCATTTTCCATGATATCCAACATATGTTTGGCTATGTTAATTTTTCGCAGTGTTCCAACACTACCTTCTTTATTGATATCTAACAAATTTTTATTTATCAAGTTGAATGTTTCTTCGCAAGCATATCTCATTTCTTTGGCTCTTTTTCTTCTCTCGGATATATTATGTTCCCATGCCTTCAGTAGGATGTTACTTCTGGCTTGCTCTGGGATACACAACCTGGAACTGATGGCCACCTCTTCTTTCGCTATTGCTATAACAACTTCTTGGAAAGCCATCCGAGCTATTATTGCTTCTCTTTCTCTCGAGGAGGTATCCTTCAATGATTGTTCTATCATATGGAACTAATTTTTTATGGTTTCTACTTTGGCAAGTAGATCCTGTTGAGCTACTTCTACCTTATTTCGTATTTTTTTGGCTTGGGATTAGAAAATTGTTATGTCTATGACCTGGTTTTCAATAGAAATTAATTTAGGCTACAAAAATTTTATTTTCTCTTCCTGTTGACTTACCTGTGTTTGGCTTGTTTGTGCCGACTGATGCATTTTCTCAAGGTTGGATTTAAGTCTCTCGATTTCTTTTTGATCAGTCACTCTGGATTTCTCGAAACCTTTGCTTGCTTCCTCCCTGGAATTCATATCTGTCGTTGCTAACTAGACCTACAACTTGTTGATCAATAGGTTCTTTTGTTTCAACCGTTCCCTCAAATCTCCTACTGAATATTGGTTGGTTTTTGTGTAAGTCCCCAATGTTCCGGCTATCTCATCAATGAATTCTTCCTCTTCTAAGGCTTCCCCATCCACCAAGATTTTGTATTTTTTAGCCACTATGCCCGCTCCTTGGTATGTTTCTTGCTTCGCTATGGCCTTCCTTTTCTTACTGAAGAATAATTCATTAGGCGGCAAGTCTTCTACAGAAATAGGTGTCAGGTCCTCCTTGAATATCCACTCTATACCAAGGTTCCCCTTTGTGAATTGTAAGGGAGTGATGGATGCAATGGGGCCGATGATTTCCTTGGTAACTATCTATGGGTTTCCTTCTTCTTGGTTGGGGATCTTTTCTTCCTGATTTGAGATCTTAGTTTCCTCTGGCTTGTCCTGAGTCTCTTGTTTTCTAAGGTTCACACCTGCTTAACTTTTATCTTATTCCTATTGTGTACTTGGAGGTTGTGAGTTTCCGCCCTGTAACACTTTAGGGAGGAAACTTCTCCTGTGTTGTTGGAATGTATAAAAATCGGTCATATCACCAAGAAGTAGAGCTTGAACCCGACTCAAGAATTCAGAATAGGAACTCACACCTCAAAATATTTAGTCATGAGGTGAGTCTTCATGTTCGTATCTCTTGAGCCCACAACTCGCCATGTGATTACTCACAACATTATTAGGGTCATGTTTCTTAAACTCAATGTCCACTAATTTAATTTCCTCTAAAGTTGTAGCCTATTCTTTGGCATGGCCAAAATATAATAAATAATATGTACCAATGTGAATGGGGAAAGGTGGCCATACCTTCTTCGATACTCCTTTGAGCTCCTTGCTTATCCCATTGAGCACAGTTTGTCTAGTAATAATAGAGGCAGAGCATATGGGGGGACAGAGGTGCCAAAAACCCTAATATATGAAAATTCTGCTTCTATATACCAATCATCCACGTTGCTCAGGTTGGCCATGATGTTATCTGAAATATTGGGAGGTGCATGGCCGAAGATAGAGACATGCATTGGCACCATTACCCAGTTGAAAATATCATAGATGAATTCTTTGGCTTTATCTTCCTAGAGTTCTAAGTGGTAGACATGAATAGGCTCTGCATTACTTGGAGTCCAACTCCAATTCATTAGTGGGAAAGGTGTCATGAAGCAAATAGAATCCATGTTGTAAGCAAACATGAAGAATGAGGAAACTTTCCCTCTCCCCTTTTGTGCTCAATACTCTATAATTCGACTAGCCAGACTGTCTAACAACAATTTGGCCCAGTCGAAAGAGAATCCCTCTGCTAATGTGTGCATAAGTGGTACCCATGGGAGAAATAAGTGACAGGTGTCCTCATTCCCATGTAGTCTGGAAACCATCATTGATATATACATGAATTGTGGTACCAGTGATGAGATTGAATAAATTCCATTAGTATCGGCCCTGAATTTCATGGGGTGCAAAACCGAGTCTTTGATCAGGTCAGATAAGCTTTTCCCAAACTGCTCACATTCCTTCTTTTTGAAACCCTCCAAGAATTCAAAATTGTGAGTAAGGTCTAGTGTGGGAGACAATTTATACATTTTCTATAAATTCTCTGGTCTGAATGTCTCAATTGCCACCTTCTACTCATTGAAAATTGTTCTAGTCGGGATGTCTACATGGTCCAGCGCCCATCTGATTATATCATAATAGGGAAAAATCCATGGCCTTGCTGCAACCTTGTGCATCTCCAACTAAGAAATGATTTTTTATTTGGTGGACAAGTCATCTTTCTCATTATCACTGGAATCATCTAGAAAATCTATCAGCTCTGATTGCAGAATGTTGGAGACATATGTCCATGTTTTGACAGTATTGATACTTCTAGGCAAGGTATTAGAAATAATATCTGAACCTTGACTTGAACTATCAGAAGCTTCCTTGGGTGCTTTTCACAGAGCCATGATGTAGAAACTTGCAATTGGATTCCCTGTCACAGAAAATGGAAACATAGATAGAGGTTATCTTGGTGAACTTGGCTTTGTGTAAATTGGAAAGAAATCTAAGATAATGACTGAAACCTTTTCGCTTTGAGTACTTAAGTCTATGCGATTCCTTGCTAATAGAACATTTAAATCATTTAATAGAAATATTTATAAATAAAACGGGATCCTACTATCAATCACCTCACTAAATTTCTTAATAAATGCCATAAATGTTTGATAACTCGCGATTCGGGAGGGTCATGACAACGTTTAAAACTCAATCCGTAGGCCATATGGGTTGAGGGTCGTTTAAGGTGTTAATTAATTTATTTCAACCTTTTATTAAGTGTGTTTAGTCTTTAATCCCTTTTTCGGGGTTCGTAGTATTGGATAATTTCACTCCTAGTCATTGAATCCGTGAACCCCGAAATCGCGATATTGTGATTTGGTTGATTAACTGCGATTTGGCTTA
This sequence comes from Picea glauca, assembly GCA_000966675.3. Lineage (NCBI taxonomy): Eukaryota > Viridiplantae > Streptophyta > Pinopsida > Pinales > Pinaceae > Picea > Picea glauca. Next base: position 273,169 of record JZKD02S2442333.1, read on the forward strand.
AGATTTCAATTAACCCCGAGTAATTAACAAAAATCGCAACTTCCGGGATCAGATTTACAAATGTGTTGTTTCTGGGGTAACGACCGTCAAGTCGCGAAATCGCGACAAAGATTAAATATGGCTTAAAAGTCATTATTCTTGCTATTAACCAGTTTTAATTTAAACAAAACTCGCAACTTCGCACGTCGTACATTCGAAGGGAGTTTGAGGTGTGACTCCCAAAACACGAGAGAATGATGTATCAATAGTGATAACCCATGTTTAAAAGTTGGAAAAAACGTGATTAAACTTAAGTCAACTTTGCCACTTCGCGTGTTAGGATATTGAGGGTTCAAATATGTATGACCATGATATATACGAAATCACAAAATTTGACTTTTGAGGCTTAGGTGTATCATGTCAATACTTATAAATAGGTGTCTCTAACCTTTGATGACCAGATTATTCGAAAAATAAAAGGTGTTCCAACATAGGCTCCAACTAGGGATCTCGTCTCTTTCTGGGGCGAGAAGAACAGTAGACCAAGTTCCTTTATTGGGTAAATGGAGTCATTATTTTTCTTCTATGAAACCTATCTGGGAAGAGGATACAGAGGGAAGAAAGGGGTTTCAATTTGCTTCTGAAAGCTTTCAAACTTAATCAATCTCTTATCTCAAAATTATTCCTCTTTCTCCTCTAATACTGAATTCGAGTCTGCTCAAGATCATCAAAACAACCTTGGGGATTTCAACAAGTTATGTTGATTTTTATTGCATCAAGGTGAAGTAACTTCGATGTTTTTAAATGGGGATTCTTGCACACACCTTGGATGAATATCAGGTTTCAAAGAAAACTAATTACTAGAGTATAGTACAATTCATGTGTAACAGGTTTACATATATTTTAGACATTGCTTCACTGCCAACGATCTTGTTCAGTACCCCGATGAATTTGTCTGATTACCTTTATTGAATTTCCTTTCACCACTTCGAGCCATAAATTTTCATTTAAATGTTGAGATGAGGGAAATCATTTCATGAATTTCCTTTCATCATCTCTTTTCGGACTAGATGAGGGCAATCAATTTTTTGAATTTCCTTTCACCATTTGTCTTATATTTTCCTTTTCCATGAAGTGGGGGAAATCAACCAGTAGAAGGTATACTATGGGTAATATATGTGTATAACTTTGCAGTCGACATCTATTCACTCACTTTGATTACTCTGGAACAGTTTTCCTTTGACCCTCTAAACATCTTAGTTGGCAGAAAAAGCTTTAGGGGAGAGTTTATTTACAGGGGCCTTCCTTTGAGCAAGATTAATCGTCAAGACCTGTTGAAAAAACCAAGGGAGTTAGGATTATCCTAAGTATTCTAAGTTCAGTGAGAGTTGAGGGGTTGCAAGAACTTGATATATTTTTTTCTGGCGTTCAGAAAAATCATTTGTCGACTTTCAGAGCTAAAGTGCAACCTCTTTTTCTTCTGTGAAAACCATGGGAAGATATCAGGATTCAAGGGGAAGGAATCAAAGATTCGGAACAAAGCGGCGAGGGAGGTTTTGGATTTCGTAAGCATAGGTGTTATAACTCAATCCTGACCCCTGGAACCTTTTTCTTACTTAGGACACCTCACTTCTTCTGTTTTATTTTGATTATTTTTATCTTATCTAGGGGAACTTTTTAGAATCCAAAATAAAATTACTCTTTTAATAATCCATCGAGTGAAAAAATTTATACTCACGAACGCATCATTGCACTTAGGTGACCTTCATTTGCAATATAAATATTTGGGGAATTCATACCTTTAACTTACCATTTCATTCTCATCTTAGTAAATTAACTTTTATCACCTATTTCGGGTGAATCGGTTTCCCAATACATGACCATTCGTTCTCCTCTTTATGATGTTTGGGCTGTAAAATGGAATCCTGTAAGAAAACAGCATGAAGAGCATCGGGATTTCAAAATTTATGGAATTCAATGTGTTGAAGATTTTGTATCACAAACTTGTTTTATTTGCGATGAAAAATAAACTAAAACTTATCGATCATTTATAAAAACAAAAACACAAACCGGTATGTATAGTGAAAATTTGGAAATTATTTATTGCATATAGTGCTTCAGATAGCTCCCGTCGATGGGGGCGTTAAGGGTTTTACCGTCCAAATTTTCTAACAAAAACAAGTTCTCCCCTTCAGAAGCTATGACTTTCAATGGCCCATACCAGATATGGTCAAATTTTCCATGTTTTGTAGAGTCTTCCCTTCTAGCATCCCATTTTAAAACTAAATCACCAGGGATGAATTTCCTGTCTTTAGCCTTATGATCGAATAATTCTTTCATATTATCTTGATACCTATGAAGCCTTTTTTCTACCTCCATTATGTTCTGATGAACTTCGATCAACTGATTTATCCTTCTTATGACATGATTTGGTTCTTTTTTTTCATCCTGCCAAAGTTTCATCACAGGTAGGGCCAGATTTATGGGTAGCACTATATCGTTCCCGTACACCATTTGAAAAGGAGAAGTTTCAATCGATTTCTTGGTGCCTATCCGATTCACCCACAAGGCGTACTTCAAATGCACATGCCAAGAATTTTTGTTTTCGTCCAACACTTTCTTAATTATGGGAATTAGGATTTTATTCGATGACTCGGCTAGCCCATTTCCTTGGGGGTAGTATGTTGTAGAACGACCTAGTATAATGTTGTATTTTTGGCAAAAGCTGACCAACGCCATAGGTTTTAACGCCTGGGCATTGTATGTAACTATTTTTCTGGGACAACCGAATCTAGATAGTATATTTTCTTCCAGAAAGTCTATCACCACCGAATATGTCACTCTTCTGGTTGGAATAGATTCCACCCATTTGGTGAAATAATCAATAATGGTCAGGATCCTTCTATGTTGAGCGCTAGAATGTGGGTTAATTTCACCTATAAAATTCAACCCCCATTGTTGAAACGGAGCATCCATTTTAATCAAAACCAAAGGTAGCACTGGGAGTTTATGTTTGCCTGCAAACAATTGGCAAGATTTACAAGCTCTGACTTTGGTATTGACATATGAAAGGAGTTTAGGCCAGTAATATCCTGTCCTCAAGATTTTATAAGATGTTGCTTTCCACGCATGATGTCCTCCGCATACTCCTTTGTGAAATTCATTTATGACCTTTTCTACTTTTGATTCTACCAAACAAACCAAAAGGAAGCCAATAGGGTCTTTCCATAACAATTGGCTCTTGGATATATAGTACTCTATAACATGTAATTTCAGTGTCCTGGCTTTAGATGGAGATAAATCACTTGGGCAGTTCAGGGTCAGAAGGTACGATACTATGTATTTATACCAACCTGATAAGACAAACTTCCCTTTGATTATGGTTGGATCTGTTTGGTCATAAAATTCATCTATGTCCACACATCCTTGGTATTCTTGCAGGTTATTTATTCCGAGTGCTCTGAAATTTGATTCGTCTAAGAGCTTAGAAAAACCCTATCCTTTTACGATCTTTGTCGGTTTGACCTCTAAATCAAATTCTTGAATTTTAGTGAGCCACCGACCCCTCTTCTCGTCGTTGTAGGGCTGCACCAATATATCTTTTACAGAACTGGTGGGAACATATGAAATTACCTTGAAGTGTAAAACATAGGTTGGGAAAGCCTTCAGTGCCTTTACCATAGTGTATGCTTTCTTTTCCATTATATCATATCTCAATTCTTCATCTCTAAGGCTCTTACTAAAGAATGCTATCAGTTGCTCAAAACCCTCTTCGTTCTTATGGAGAAGTACTACCACAATCATGTGTTCGGTGGTGAATGAGAAAATCATAAACTCTTTGAGGTAATCAAGGTTGGCTAGCACAGGTGCTTCGCTTATAACTTTCTTGATATGTGAAAATGACGCTTTGGATTCTATCATCCATTTGACTTCATTGTTCTTCATCAGCATATCTGTGATCAATTTTACGATTTCAACGAAATTCAAGATAAATCTCCTCAAAAAAATTATTTTTCCTAAAAAAGATTGAATTTCATTTACATTTCTAGGGATATTTATAGTGTCTATGGCTTTGACCCTTTTAGGATTGATTTTAATTCTATCTCAAGACACAATATGACCCAAGAGTTTACCTTCTTGCATCGCAAAGTGAGACTTCTTAGGGTTTAAAGACAAACCAAATTTTCGACACTTCTCGAATGTTTTCTTGAGGTGTATCAGATGATCTTCATCAGATTTGGAAAAAACAGTCAGGTCATCGAGGTAAATGACCATGAATTTATATCTCTCACCGATGAAAGCGATATCCATAGCACGCTAGAAGGTAGCACCTACATTCATTAAACTGAAAGGCATTTTTTCATACATAAATGTGCCCCAAGGGGTGGTGAAGGTTGTTTTCTCTTTATCGTTCTCACTGAAAATGATCTGATTATAACCTGAAAACCCATCAATCATTGACATTCTATTTGCCCCAATAACCTTCTCCAAAATGTGATCCATTTTTGGAAGCGGATAATTGTCTTTGAGGGAGGATTTATCTAGATTTCTAAAATCCACACACAGTCTGATATCTCCACTCGTCTTCCTAATCGGGACTAGGTTAGCTACCCAATTACAGTATATCAATGACACAACTATTTTTGCGTCCAAAATATTTTTAGCTTCCTTTTCGACCACAGGTAATAAAATGGGATTGATTTGCCTGAGTTTTAGTCTGAAAGGTTTAACACTGGGATTCAAAGGTATTTTGTGTTCAATCATTGTTGTGTCATAAGTTCTCAACTCATCATAAGACCAAGTGAACACATATTTATACTACTGGAGTAAACATGCATACTTCCCTTTCATCTCAGGGGGAAGATATTTTGATATTTTACTATTCTAGGCTCCTCTTTAGTCCCTATGTCACAATCTTCAACTTCTTCTGGTTGAGGTTGTAAAGTAGATTTTAGGGGAATGTCATTTTGGTCAAACAATATTTCTAGAGGGATTAATCCTTTCAGAATATGACTATTTTTTTAAAATTAACATGCGATTATTCATGATCTTTTCTTGGAACTCTTGAGGACCCTCTCCATATTGCATAATCCGCGTATGGTCGTTTTAGTTTTCTTGGTCAATGTTAGTTTTAGGGAAATTGTCTACCATTTCAAGGAATTTTTTGATCTGTTCGTCATCTTCGAAGGCCTGCCAGTGTTGTATACTATTTGGTATGGAGGGTCTGTGCCTCAACTCTATATGATATTTTAGTTTGAAAGCTATAGGAGGTGTGAAAGTTGAGGTTGCTTTGGCTAATGAATCAACTTTTAGGTCTTTTGTACGTGGAATGTAATGAACATTTAACGAAGAGAAAAAGTTTTCTATTAGATCCCAGGTGCAATTTCTGTAAGATATTAATCTCGGGTGTTTGGCCTAGTACTACCGATTTATCTCCTTCACAATCAGGTATGCATCTCCATAGACTTCCAAGTTCTTTATGTTCTTCTTCCTGGCATATTCTAGTCCCAAGAATAAGGCTTGATACTCACATACATTATTTGTGTAGTCTATGTCCCACTATATTCTGTAAGAAAAAGGGATAACAAATTCATTTTCAGGTGCTAAAAAAAGTACTCTTGCACCTGCTCCTTCACATGATGAAGCACCATCAAAGAACATTTTCCAAATCCCAGAGTTATACACATTTTCATCTATCCTTTTTACTTTATTTTCCTCTATAAAATTTTCTTCTATACAATCATTTGCACCATCATCTAAAGATAAATACAATTACCCAGGTCTTGATCAACGACATAAATAGGATAATTATTAGGATTCTGTGGATCACTTACTGTATATGTTAATTGTGTCTCTCTGTATAGCTGAGTGAACTATCCACCAAAAATGAGAATCGTGGCATAGGTCATGTCTAACTGAAGAGATCCCCCAAGCTTGGCTCCCTAAGACCTAGATAAGAGAAAAACATACTTCGGAGGTATATCAATGATAACTACATCCATTAGAACATCTTTTGTTGGCACCTGTGCAAGAGTTACCACTATATCTTTGATCATGACCATACACTTAACTCTCTTTGTATCGAAAGAATATAGGTCTCTGTATGTCTTGGTGATTTCAAGGCCTAGTCTGTCCATAATATACTTGGGCATCACGTTATGTGAGCCTCCAGAGTCTAGCATGAAATTATGCAGAAGATGATCTTGCACGTTAAGTGTGATATAGAAAGGGGTGACGGTATCCCTGGCACTTTCTAAATGCAAGCCGAAAGTTATATTAGGCTTATCGAATTCCAAATTTATCACGTTAGACTGACTTTCTAAATATGACAAATTTATCATTCTGGTTATTTGTTTTCAATACACATGATCCTTGCCAATTTGACCAGATGTATTGGTACTTTTATCTTGTTTATCTCATTTTCCATGCTGAAACCCCACACAATTTTTTCTATTTCTTTAGTTGAAGCTTTGGTTTCCTTTCTTTATGGCTTATTTGTTTACATTGTTTTATTTTAAGTTAGTTTTGTTTCCAATGTCTATGTTCTGGCTACCTTAATTTTCCCAGCTTGGGCCTCAGCCTCCTTTATTTTGGTATTATGTATCTCAGTGTCTTTCGGAATGAGCTCATATGTTTCGTCTCTTGGAAGGATTTTCTTTGGTTGAGTAGTTGATGAAGATTTATTTTTAGGCCTCAGATTGTACTTACATTGGAGCTCGACCATTATAGTATCAACCATCCCTTGATAGGTAGAATCACCTACATTATTTATGTTGTTATCTTTATTTGATAGTTGTTCTGTGTTCAGAGACCTCTCATAATGTTCCTTGGTTAGATGAGTTTGTACATAATCGTCACCCAAATTGTTAACATCTTCTTCTAGATCCTCAAACTCTTGCAAGTTATTTCCTCCTATACAATTTTTTGTTTTTTAAAGGAGTTTGAATTTTTTGGTCTTCATTTTCTAATCTGTGTTTGTTGAATTTGAGGATTGGAGATTCTTCTGAAATCCCTCTTAACGAATTGCTCTTCTTTGGATTGATCTAGCTCCATCCTTGAAATTTTATTTGATATATCCTTTATTATCCTAGCGATATCATCTATTTTATCGTCTGAGGACCTCCATGATCCTAAAGGTCCTGCTTGTTCTTTAAAGCATTTGGTCTCTCTGCTTCCTATTTCTATTTTTGTTTTTAGTTTACTAGAAGCCATCATGTTTGACTCAATCTCCATGGAATCATCTTGCATTCGGGTCAGGTCGGCCCCTCTCCTTTCTCTTAATAAAAGTGTGAAATCAAGTTCGAAGGCTTCCGCAAAGGTTACCTTGGCTGCAGGTTGGGACAGTTTAACCTTGATTGGGATATTATATAATTTTTTAAATCTTTGAATGAATTCCATAATGGTTTCTGAACTTATTTTCTTCAAAGATCCAAACTCAGTCAGATAGTATAAATGGTCCTTCCTTTCACCCTATTGCCTAAGAAAATTATCTTCTAGAGCATCATAGGATGATATCGAACCTGCGGGTAGACTTCAGAACTAGGTTATCACCTTTCCTTCGAAAGTTTGGAGAAACAACCGTGAATACACATATTCATGTTCGAGACCTAGGATGTCTATGAATTGGTCAAAGAAATTTATATGTTCAGTCACGGTTAGGTTTCCTTCCCCTGTAAAATTAGGTAGGTTTTTCATATAGTTTTCAGGCCAGTCATGCAAGGGTACCGAGAGGACCAGAGTGGCATATATGGCAACTAATTTAGCAAAAATCATTAGTGGTGGGGGGTGGTGCTTGGCCTCCCACTCCTCCTCCTGCTACAACCATAGATACTCTTAGAGAGGAAACAGATATGTTGTACAAAGTATTTTGGAAGATGTATAATGAATCTTTAGCTTCTTCGGGAGATGAGAAGACTGAAAAAGGTGGAAATGGGATATGACAGGTTGGTTCCTATGACTTGCAAGAGATGTAAACGATGGAACCTGCAGGTGTGGAATCCGAGTATATGGTATACTCTTCCGAACTTAGTGAGGTAGGGAAATCCAACAAAAGGGTTATAAGGGTATCAATTGATGCGAGATTTACCGAGGGATTTTCCCCTTAGTTTATATAGGAGGTAGTCGTATGAGTTTCAGATTTAATTTCTGGGAAATCTAAATTTGGGTTTAGGGTTTCGACCTTAACTTTCCTCACTTCTTCATAGAGGGTTTTGATGAGAGATCCTTATGAAGTAAATTCTCTGAGTGGGGTCTTGGCCTTGGGTTGTGTGTGTCTAATATGGTAGGTCGCAGTAGTTGGTTTAAGGGAACCTCTTGATTTTAGTATTTTTTGGGGATTGAGAACAAGCGTGGTCTTTTTACCATCTGGATTTTTTCTGGTGTTCCGTCGACCGGATGCCAACTTACTTAATGTGGATTTGCCAAGTGAATAATAAAAACTTAGCCTTTAGAAGGTGTTCATTCTTTGTTCACTCTCAAAAAGTAGAAACTTGCAAATGTCGTTCTCCCAGGGAAAAAATATTTTGTATCTTTGTCCCCAGCAATGCCACCAAAAAGATGTTGTTCCAGAGTCTGTACTTAAGGATATAAAGTATCGAGTCTAGGAATCCAAAAAGTGTGAAAGATGCAATTGGAGAAAAAAAATGGGAAAATAAGCTAAGGTTGGTTTCTAAGTTGTCTGGGTCTAGCTTCTAATTGTTCCTGAATACTTATATCCCTTTCAATGGCTGCCCATGAATGTTCAAGTTTGGCCCGGGTAGTAGCAATTTTCATAATGGTATCAAAAAGGTTTAAAGTGAGGTTGGTTTTATCTGAGAGACCGGGTTCTAAGCTGGTTTTTCATGCCACAAGGACAGTCATAAAGGAACAAAGTTTTTGTAAAGCGTTGGTTGTTGTTTCACCTTTATATTATATAAGAAAGAAACGCACAATCGAATTAATAGTATAACGAAATCATGGGCCCTTTTCCATAAATGAGTTAAAATCTAAAACCATACATGAAGCGAAAGAAAATATAGATATGTTGAACAATGTGAGGCATCAGTCAGGGAAGAATCTCACCTTGTGACAGAAGAAGAAGATAATCAAGAAAAAATTTAATGAAGCATATGATATAGAAATCTAAACAATTCACAAGTCTTGTACCTACTAATAGCCGATACAGAGGAAAAGTTGTAAATGATTATATAACTAAAAAAAAAATGACCACCACAATAGAAGTTTTACTAAATTGTAGCTAAGCATTAATTAAAGACACATATGAGAAATCATGTGAAATGCGAAAACAACAGAAGAAACACATAACCCAGTCTTGACGGAAAAAAGACTCTTCGATCTGCCTTGTATTAAGTCTGGTGAAAGAGATATTCTTTGGTACAATCAGCCAAAGGAAAAAATCCCTTGCTTCTTCTCTCAAAATTATACTTATACAAAATTTTAAAATGATTTGAATTCCGATCGTTCTAAAAATTTCGATTACAAATGGAAAATGAAGCATTTCACTTACTTGTCTTTTGTCTTCCATCACATGGGTAGGGCATTTTCTTTTTTTCATTCTCTGGCTCCAGAAATAGGATGGGATTAGCATCTATCATTACTTTCCTCCATAAGCCTTCCCTTTCCCCTACTTGATACAAAAAACACATTTTTCTACAAACTGGGCTATCAACTTGGAAGGTTTAGCCTCACTGTTCGCCTCGAAAGTGTAACACTCCTTTTCCAATTGTGGCAATAATTTTCCTACTTCTCGATCTTCCGTGATGATAGACCACAATTTCAAGCTTGGTATTATCAACCATTTATCCACTTGGACGATATTGACCTGAATTACCTGGGATAATTCAATTTGTCCTTTTTCCCCATTTTCCTTGATATCCAGCAGATGTTTGGCTATGTTAATTTTTCCCATTGTTCCAACACTACTTTCTTTATCAAGATCTAATAATTTTTTTTATTTATCAAGACGAATGTTTCTTCACAAGCATCTCTCATTTCTTTATCTCTTTTTTTTCTCTCAGATATATTGTGTTCCCATGCCTTCAGTTGGATGTTACCTATGGCTTTCTCTGGGATAGACAACTTGGAACTAATGGCCACCTCTTATGTCATTGTTGCTATGACCTGAAAAATGTTATGTCTATGACCTGGTTTTCAACAGAAATTAATTTAGACTGCAACAATTTTATTTTCTCTTCTTATTGACTTACCTGTGTTTGGCTTGTTTGTGTCGACTGATGCATATGCTCAAGGTCAGATTTAAGTCTATCGGTTTCCTATTGATCATTCACTCTGGCTTGCTCGAAACCTTTTTTTGCTTCCTCCCTAGAATTCATCTCTGTCGTTGCTAACCGGGCCTCCAACCTATTGATCAATAGGTTCTTTTGTTTCAACCATGCTCTCAAAGTTTCAACTAATAATTGGTTGGTTTTTGCATAACTCCCCAATGTTCTGGCTATCTCATTGGTGAATTCTTCCTCTTCCAAGGCTTCCCCATCCGCCAGGATTTTGTATGTTTTAGCCACTGCGCCCGCTCTTTGGTATGTTTCTTGCTTCACCACGGCCTTCCTTTTCTTACTAAAGAAGAATTCATTAGGAGGAAACTCTTCTACAGAAATAGGTGTCAGGTCCTCCTTGAATATCCACTCTGTACCAGGGTTCCCCTTCGTGAATTGTAAGGGAGTGATGGATGGAATGGGGTTGCCGATTTCCTTGGTAACTATATCTGGGTTTCCTTGTTCTTGGTTGGGAATCTCTTCTTCCTGATTCGAGATCTTATTTTCCTCTGGCTTGTCCTGAGTCTCTTGTTTGCTACGGTTTTCACCCGCTGAACTTTTATCTTCTGCTTTCTATGTACTCGTAGGTTGTGAGTTTTTGCCCTGTAACACTTTAGGGAGACACCTTCTCTTGTTCTCTTGGAATGTATAAAAATTGGCCATATTACCGGGTAGTAGAGCTTGAACCTGGCTCAAGACTTCATAGTAGGACCTCACACCTCGAAATATTTTGTCATGAGGTGAGCCTTCATGTTCGTATCTCTTCAACCCATGACTCGCCATGTGATTACTCACAACATTATTAGGGTTGTGCTTCCTAAACTTAATGTCCACTAATTTCATTTATTCCAAGGTCGTAACCTCTTCTTTGGCATGGCCAAAATCTGATAAATAATATGTACCAATTCAAATGGGGAAAGGTGGCCATACCTTCTTCAATACTCCTTTGAGCTCCTTGCTTATCCCACTGAGCATAGTTGTCCTGGTGATCTCGTGACACACTAGCTTGTATGGTAAGAATAGAGGCAGAGCATATGGGGGGACAGAGGTGCCAAAAACCCTAATATATGGAAACTTTTCTTCTATATACCAATCTTCCACGCTGCTCAGGTTGGCCATGATGTTATCTGAAATCCTGGGAGGTGGATGGTTGAAGATAGGGACATGCATTGGCACCATTACCTAGTTGAAAATCTCGTAGACAAATTCTTTGGCTTTATCTTCCCAGAGTTTCGAGTGATAGACATGAATAGACTCTGCATTAGTTGGAGTCCAACTCTAGTTCATTAATGGGAAAGGTGTCATGAAGAAAATAACATCCATTATTTAAGCGTACATGAAGAATGAGGATGCTTTCCCACTCACCTTTTGTTCTTGATATTCTGTAATTCAACTAGCCAAACTATCTGACAACAATTTGGCCCAGTCGAAAGAGAATCCCTCTGCTACTGTGTGCATAAGTGGTACCCATGGAAGAACTAAGTGAGAGGTGTCCTCCTTCCCATACAGTATACAAACCATCATTTCTATATACATGAATTATGGTACCAGCTATGAGATTGAATAAATTCCATTAGTATCGGCCCTGAATTTTGCGCGGTTCGAAACCCAATCTTTGATCAGGTTGGATAAGATTTTCCCAAAATTCTCACATTCCTTCTTTTTGAAACCCTCCAAGAATCCAGCATTGTGAGTAATTTCTGGTGTGGGAGACAATTTATACATTTCCTGTAAATGCTCTGGTCTGAATGTCCCAATTTCCACCTTCTGCTCATTGAAAATTGTTCTAGTTAGGATGTCTACATGGTCCAGCACCCATCTGATCATATCATAATAGGGAAAAAGTCGTGGCCTTGCTGCAACCTAGTGCATATCGAGTGAGAGATGATTTTGTATTTGGTGGACAAGTTGTATTTATCATTATCACTGGAATCATCTGGACAATCTATCAGCTCGGATCGCAGAATGTCGGAGACATATGTCCATGTTTTGACAATATTGATATTTCTAGGCGAGGTATCAAAAATAATATCTGAACCTTGACTTGAATGCTCAGGACCTACCTTGGGCTCTTTTATTGAAACCATGATGTAGAACCTTGCAATTGGATTACTTGTTACAAAAAATGGAAACACGGACAGAGGTTATCTTGGTGAACTTGGCTCTATGTAAATTGGAAAGAAATCTAAGATAATGATTGAAACCTTTTTTCTTTGAGTAATTAAGTCTATGCAATTCCTTGCTGATAGAATGTTTAAATCATTTAATAGAAATATTTAGAAATAAAATGGGATCCTACTATCAGTCACCTCACTAAATTTCTTAATAAATACCATAAATGTTTGATAAATCATGATTCGGGAGGATCGCGGAAACGTTTAAAACTCAATCCATAGGTTGTACGAGTTGAAGTTCATTTAAGGTGTTAATTAATTCAGTTCAACCATTTATTAAGTGTTCTTAGTCTTTAATCCCTTTTTTAGGGTTCGCAGTATCAGATAATTTCACTCCTAGTCGTTGAATCCGCGAACCTCGAAATCGTAATATTACGATTTAGTTGATTAACTGTGATTTGGATTAATATTTTAATTAACCCCGATCAGAGTTACAAATGTTTTTCTTCTGGGGTAATGACCATTGATTCATGAAATCACGACGAAGATTAAATATGGCTTAAAACTCAGTATTCTTGTTATTAACCAGTTTTAACTTAAACAAAACTCACAACTTCGCATGTTAGACATTAGAAGGGCATTCGAGGTGTGAATCCCAAAATGTGAGAGCACGATGTATCAATGATGATATCCCATGTTTAAAAGTTAAAAAACCATGATTAAACTTAAGTCAACTTCGCCACTTCATGCGTCGGGATATCAAGGGTTCAAATATGTGTGACCATGATATATACGAAATCACGAAATCCAAATTTTTAGGCCTAGGTGTATCTTCGCAATACTTAGAAATAGGTGGCTCTGACCTTTGATGACCAGATTATTCAAAAAATAAAAGGTGTTCCAACATGCTTCATCTTCCATAATTTTGATCACCATTCCTACCACCCTCATGGGTCTTCACATAAATGGAAGTCATAAGAAAAAACAACATCCACATCTTTAACCATGATATATCATTTTCTCTCAATTTAAATCTTGAAAAAATAATTGAGGGAATTGTTACCTCAATTCCCTTCAACATTGGAAGCAATCAAATGCATACTTGCATTGCTATTATAAATCTACTTGATGATACCTAATCAGTCGATATTTCTAGAATCTCACATGATTCCTCTTCCATCCTTTTGATCACCATTCCTACCACCCTCATGGGTCTTCACATAGATGGAATTCATAAGAAACAACAACATCCACATCTTTAGTTACCATGATATATCATTTTCCCTGGATACATAATCCATAATTAGTCATACTAAATATAATAGAAATATTGCATGTATATAAATACATACTATTCCTAGTCTACAAGCATGCCATATGCATATCCTAGCATGTACAAATGCACAAATGCACACAAATCTGCACCAACCATTCACACCTAGAATTCTCACTAATGCATATGCATTCTAACTTCATTGTATGCATCATGCACTCTTAATTATTTATTCATTTATGTTTTAGTTGGTTGTCTTTGAATTTATTCAGATCCTTGTTCCCTTGTGTGCTCCCTTTCTACTCATCTTCACTATTGTTCCCTGGTCTGAATACTTTCCATCCAAGTTCCACTTGGACATTATGCAATCCAACCAATGTGTTCAATTTGCAGAAACTTCTCTTAGGAAAACATATCCAAACTTTACCCTTATGAAACACTCCAACACCCTAGAATGAGGTAGCTCACAACATTCCATAACTATGCTCCCACACCATCCTTGAATCAACTTACCCATAATCATTCCACATCCTTTCTATTACTTCTATTTGTCCATTGGATTACATCATTTAACAATTCCCACTTTTCTCACTCGAGACCATTCCAAGTGGAAGTTTATTTTCATTCGGTGGCACTTTTCAAGTGAAAGAACTTTTATTATCCTATCCTTAATTTCTCTGCATTGGTATCCTGCTTCCACTGTGAACTCTGATATCAAAAGTGAATTTCTTGATTTGAGTACTTTTAAACAAGTAGCTAAGTCATATCTAGCAAATCCTTCCTAGGAACTCATGTCATTATCACATAGAGATGATTCACACCTCACCTCCTAAGCTCTTTGTTCTCTTTCACATCAAGCTTTTCATTTGTCTACACATTTCTACCTTAAAGGCTATGGAGTCTTAATTTTCCTTTATATGCCCCATTGATTACATTCTTCACCCACTGGCTTCCTGTCTTATGTGAGAATCCTTTTTGTTGTTCCTTGAAATTCAGTCACACTCTATAGTAGTTGAATAATAATTCTTTTGTTCCACTCTTCTTGAGTTCTTTATCCACTTTTCATTACTTTCCTTGTAGCTATTTATTTCCTCAACCAAATTATACAAGCTCTATCATGCTTCCATGACTCTAATATCCAATATTAGACTTGAATTTATCCAATTATACCTTTAATTTTTCCAAAACTGCAAACAACCATTTTTGTTAGAATTATGCATATTGTAGAAAATTGTCAATTAAGGCTACATGTCATTTTTTCTACTCAATTCATGAAGAAATATATCACAATTCCCAAAATTATAATAATTCCAAGTTATTCTCCTATGAATCATGTTTCCAATGACTATACTCATGCCCCAATCTGATCTCTGAGATAAAATTTATGGCTTCCTGAAAAAGTCACTTTCACCCTTTTTGTGCATTTTCTCCATTGGTATAATTTTATTAAAATGCCAACTTATTTCATCGGAAAACAAAAATATGTTAGGAACTAGAGAATATTTTGTATGAGTCAAAGATAAAAATCATGACAAGGGATTTATATCAATTCTCGTATTTTCAATCCGATACTCCAGTCAAACACTATAACAATATGGAATCTGCAACGTTGTCCCTTTTGACTCCTTTTTCCACATGTAATTTTTAGCAAAACTCATTATCTCACAATCTGTGCACTTTTGGAAAAACCTCAATAAACCATAAGCTCTAATACCAATCTGTAACGTACCCAACCACCCAAAGGAAATCCACACTACCTCAAAAGCACACTTCAAAGCTGATCATGAATTATGTTAATAATTAATTTCAAATCAAGAATGAAAGATTGCAATAATCACACATGAAATAATCAAAGATTGTAATAATCACACATGCAATAATCAAGATTCATGCCAAACCATCCAAGAAAGGGACATTGTGCCATGCACAACAATAACCAACAAGGAGGCACATTATAAATATGAATCTTAGAGATAATAATAATACACAACATAATATAAATATACAGAAAGCAGAGAGAACTTATCTTTAATTAAACCATCACAAACTAGTTGCAGACCAAGGACATTCCTCCCAACCATAAACACTATTGGTTTGATTCTCAACAATAGGTCACCCTTGAGCCAGGGCTATGAATCCACAAGGAAAAGTTCTAAGCCAAATCTAAATCATACATCAGTTGGCTAATAATCTCTTAGGTTTTCCCAACCACACAACAATCCTAATTTCCATGTCTCTTTCTCCTTCAGCCTTCACAACCCAAAGAAATGAGCCCCTTTCTCTTCCATGCAGTTCCTCATGTTGTTCCATTTCTCTCCAAGGATCTAGAGATATTGGTTAGGAAATCACCATGTTGGAAACTCCAAGGATTCTCAACTGTGACAATTCTTTTAGAACTACCATCAATCCCATGCCCATAGGCATCCATTCCAAACTTAAATGATCATTAATTCCTCAAGTAAATCTCCCAATGGGTCGCCTCCTCCAGCCATTTGTTTCGATGCACCAACCAAGAGAACATGAATTAGAAAAAGTGAATGAGGAAGAATCCCAAGGAAAGAGTGCAAGAGTAAAAAAATGGAGAATAACAAAGAAACACCCCAAAAATAGCCCACATGTAGGGTTTATATATAATTACAAGAACCAAGAACCACATGGCCTTCCCTATAATCTCATGTAACCATTTTTCTAAATTAAACCCAAAATGAGTAAATAAAATATAACAAAAGGACTTAGCCCCTTTATCCCCCTCTCTTCTTGAATCATAGCCCCCTATCTCTTGTCCTTATATGTCTTATAACCAATGAAGTATTTTATTAATATTAATATGTGTGTGTGTGTGTGTCTTACACTTCTACGCATTCCTCCCCCTTTCCAAATTTACTGGCTCACCAGCCTAAGTCACATTTACATAATACATTCTAGTTCATAGGGATCAAAACTGGGGTGTTATATTACACCACTTCTTCTTAGTTTTTGGGCCACATATTTGTGTCTGGCATTCCCATACCCATTTTCTAGTCTTGATTATTGACTATACCCCCTGGTCATTCATTGTGAATTGGTAAACATAGTAACCTCTCCTGGTATTCCATAGAGGTGACTGGAAGGAGGATTCCTTGTGGTACATGTGAGAGATGTTCAATCTCATCTTCAACGAACCAGGAGGGTATTTTCCTGCGGGATTTTACTTGCACCTTATGGGATTGTTGCATGAATATTGTTGTAATTGTTGATCATTTCTTCATTGATGGCCCCATATCTCGTATCCAGAAGATCCTTACCTCCTTTATCCTTTTCATAAGGGAGTTGTTTTCTTGTTCTTATATTGTAAGGAATTTAATAGTGTGTGATATTTGATATGTATAAAACCTTAGGTGGAATCCATGTTGATGGCGACAGGTCCTAAAGTTACCATCCAAGGGACCCCTTTTCACGAGGAGCCTTATTTTTTTCCTTCTTTTCGAAACATTGTTCCTCCTTACATTGCTACATTGAATCAACCTGGTTTCCTTGTGGGGTTACCAATATGGTTATTTTAAACTCCTTTAGTCCCAAATGCTCTTGTTTCTTCCCAAGCAAGTTCTCCACCGCAAGAACATCAACCTCCCGATGACCCTTTTCCTTCTTCACCTATTGTGTCTTATTCCCTTTATTATTCCTCCCTTGGTGAAAGCCTTAATACTAGTAAATAAAAGAGAAGGAAGAACAATAAGAAGAAAAATAAGAAAGGGGGTAATCAACGAGCCACTGTCATGAGAGATAATAATATTAAAATTTCGACCAACATAGGTCACAAGACAAAATTCCCTTGTAGTATTTGTAAGGGTGAACAACTTTTTAAATATTTCCCTAGTTTTCTCAAGGTCTTAGAAGTGTGGTCTATGGGTTCTCAACAATCCATGTCACTGGTCACTGCAGGTCATGCTAGTGATAACCCATCAACCAATGATCATAAGGTTTTGGGAAGAAAGGGTAAAGTTAGAATTCCTTACCGGTTATGTGGGGATATGCACCTCACTTACCTTTGTCCTCATATGGATGAAGCTTCACAATTGTTGGAATACATTGTTGTTTCCCATCAAAAACACCCAACTTCTTCTCATGAGTCCTCTCCCAGCCAATCATTGGTTGATGAAATGGTCAGTCCAATTCAATCCTTGGTCAATCCCACTCTTCCTTTTGAGAGTGAAGTGGATATTGTTCAAGTTTTAATTGTCACTTCATATTCCTCCAGACAAGGGGGAATTTCACTCATTTCAATGGAACCCCCTTCAAGTATCAAGGTAATTTCCTTTGATTGTAATAGTCTAGCGGAGCCTCCCCTTTCTTCCTACTTGTCTTTCCAAATCATGATGCAGGTTTGTGATAAGATCACAACCCATCGCACTAATGTTGATGAAGGTTCTTTTGTTAATGTTCTATCCTCAATTTCTTGGAAATATTTAGGTTCCCCTCAACTTGTGTCGATTACCCATCATATTTTGGATTTTAATAGAATATCCAGTGAACCTTTAGGGATCCTTCCTCAAATTCCCATCATCTTAGGGGGGAAATTATCTGTATCAATGCCATGGTAGTCCAAGGCCCCTTAGAATTTAATTTACTCCTTGGGTAGGACTATTTTTATAGTATGAAATTTTTCATGTCCACACTCTTTCAAGTGATGTATTTCCCTCACAATGGAAACATTATGACCATTGACCATCTTTCGTTCGTTAGTCCTATTCTAGCTAACTATTGATTGTGGAGCCTACTTATCTTCATGATTCATAGGTATTTGGTTTTAGTCGTGTTTATACCCCATGAATAATGTACACCCCTCCATGTGGGGGAGTTGCAGGGGGGGCTTTCCACCCCCCTGCAGTGTCTAGGGGTCCCATCCCCCAATTGGGAGGTCTGAGGGAAAGCGAGACCTCGAAGGAAATTTTTTCTTGTAAATGTATACTATAATTTCATAGTAAATCTAGACCATTCATTATAAGGTCAAAATCTGGCGGTAGAAGTTATGTTAGGGTTTTTTTCCCTAAAAGGAAACCCTCCTTTAAGAGGGAATTGTATTGAAGCTATGTATTATTGCGGATATTTTATTCTGAGAGAGTTTACTGTGAGAGAAAGAAGAGGAAGTTATATTGGATGTGTTGTAGGTTGTATCCCTTGATTTTTTGGCTAATAATAAAGGAAGAACCAAGACATTTCTCTAGTGTATGTAGCCCACACTTGATGAACCACATATATATTTGTCTCTATTGTGTTGTGTACCTTTTATGTTTTATTTCCGCATTTGTCTTATTTTATTGCTCCGCGATCCCATTTTTATAACAAATCATATAAAAGAGAAAGGTAACTCGCATGAAAAGAGGGTTCCTGGTTCGAGTGGGAGAAATGGAAGAAGATGGAAAGTCTAGGGTCGAGAAATTTAATGGGAAAAAATACCAGTTATGGAAGATGCGGATGGAAGATTATTTATATCAGAAGGATCTATTCCTACCATTGGGTGGAATAAAAAATAAGTTGACGTCCATGAAGGATGAAGAACGGGAGGTTCTTAATAGAAAGGCGCAAGGAACGATACAGTTGATCCTGGCAGCGTCGGTGGATTTCAATATTTAGAAACAAAAGACAATGAAGGAGTTGATGAATGAATTGACTAAACTGTATGAAAACCCTCGGCATCTAATAAGGTATTTATAATGAAGAGATTATTTAATATGAAGATGTGAGAAGGTGGGTGTGTTGCAAATCATTTAAATGAATTTAATACGGTTACTAATCAACTAAGTTCTATAAAAGTGGACTTTGATGATGAGGTGAGGGCTCTTATAATTTTATGCTCATTACCAAAAAGTTGGAATGGCTTGTTCATGGCTGTAAGTAACTCTATATTCGGTTCAAACACTCTAAAATTTAATGATGTTGTTGGTTTTATCCTTAGCAAGTTAATGTGATGGAAAATCATAGGTGAGACATCAGTTAATGGATTAAACATGGAGAACATGGGAAGACAAAATTATAGAGGAAAGGGCTCAGGGAACCACGAGAATTCTACAAAGGGAAGATCCAAATCTAGACTGGTAAAGATAGAGTGTTGTAATTGTGGGAAGAAAGGACATCTAAGGAAAGACCGCAAAGCTCCAAAGAAACAAAGAGATGGACAGTAGGAGAAAAATCAAGAATCAAATGTAACATGTGATATGTTAAAATATTCTTTGATTCTTTCTGTAGATAATATTTCTGAGACTTGGGTAGTAGATTCAGGGGCTTCATTTCATGCCACACTGATCCATATTTTATGAGAAGAACGAAATGAATACAGATTATTATCAAAATATTCTTAACACATAATAACATATATACAGTAAAACTGGTTTCTATCCAATAAGGAAATAAGTTGAAACTATAAAATGCAGCGGAAAACAAGCTTGCTAGAATGATGGTAGCTTATCTCTGAGAAGATATGTGACGGTTGTGCTCATTCATAAGAAGATGACTAAAATGAGTCTATCAAGGCATTTTAACATTAATATGAATGCAAAAACCCTAGACATCCAAAAAAATAACCCTAGGAGATGAAGCGCCAAAAGTCATGTGGGCCTAGTTGGGGTAAGTTAGTACATCAACTTCCCAAGGTCATAACTTTTGCATGCGATATTCATTTTAGGCTCACAATATCTCATTGGAAAGGTATAATCGAGAACAAGAATTTTATACTAGCCTAGGTTAGTTCCTATTCCATTCCCTTGGGCCCCAAATTCCCAAAAAACGTTGTTTAGGGCCTAAAAAAGACCCCAAAAGTTTGGAACCCGAAAAACTGTCGAAAAACTACCAAGGTGGAAAACTTTTTTTCGAACCAGTGGAATAGGTGGGTGGCCATCGATATCCATCTGGATCAATCCTCCCTCCTTAGGAAGAAATAATATCCACTTCATTGAGTTCCCGAATCAAATGAGGAAATGGCTGCTCAATTTGGCCCTGGGTAAGCCACTTGCCTTGGTGCAGGAGTTGCCCAACTTTGACAACTTGATAAGTATGGATCCTTTGTTGGCTAGAGGAGATCCACATTGAACACTGGGTGGAAGCAAAGAAAAGGAGGAATGTTGAGCTCAACATAATTATCACCCACAACCTTGGTGATGGTGTACGACCCATAAAGTAGTGGGAGAAGCTTCCAATGGGGTCATGTAAGGCGTTCTTTATGCAAGTGCAACCAAAATTTGATGAGCACATGAAACTTATGTGGCACTCAATGTTGATCATGGAGCTTCTTGTAATTTTCATTTGAATTTTCTAGGATATCCTAAACCTATTGGCAGATGTACTAGATCTGCTCAATGAACCAGGTGGCTTTGTCATCTTTAGTTGGAGCAGGAGATTGGTCAGTTGAGTTGACTGGAAGGGGTAGTGCAACATCTATGGGACCAACCCCACTTGAAAGGGGCTATGGACGGTTGAACTATGAAGGGATCAGTTGTATCTATGCTATACATAGGGAAGACTCTCATACCATGTGCGGGGGTTCTTGGAATTATAAATGCATAGGATATGCACGATCATTCGATTTACAACCTCGATTTGGACATATTTCTAGGGGTGGAAGGCTGTGGATTTGGTGATCTTGGTGTCTGGGAGTGACCAGAGGCTCGACCAGAATGTGCTGAGAAATTGACTGTCTTGATATGAGACAATGGTTTTTGGCATTCCAAAATGTACCCAGACTCATTCAAAGAAGAGCTTGGTAGTGACCTCTGTTGTGATGCTCTTCTTCTAGGAGGCAAAAATCACCATCTTATAAAACCGATCAACAACCACAAAAAAATAGTCATTTCCCCTCTTGGTGGATGAGAGGCCCAACATGTAGTCCATTGATATGGATTCCCATGGCCTATCAGGAGTATGTAGACGGGTGTATAGGTCTTGTTTCTTAGTGGTCGGTTTTGCAATAATGCAGACAATGAAGGACATGATATACTTGTTAACCTCTTGTCAAAGTTTCGGAAAATAGAAATGTTTCTACAACATTACCACTGACTTTTCGACATCGAAGTGTCCTGCCACCCGAATGTAGTGGGATTCCCAAATAAATTTTGCTCACTCGTTTGATGGAACATAGATATGGCCTAGACAACAGAATAGCCCATCATGAAGATGGAAATTCTCGACAACGAAATTTGCGCCCAACATTTGTTAGGTGGTGGCGAAGTCTGGGTCTGTCTCATGGAGTTGGGGCCATCAAGAGGTCTCATGGCCGCAAGATTGTACAACCATGATGAGTTACACAACTAAAATTCTGTTGATTCAATCAACAACGCAATTGGTGATTCTTGTTTTATACTCGATGTTGAGGTGGAATTGTTGCAAGTATGTGGACCACTTCTGATGGCAATCATTCTGCAATTTTCCTTGTGTCTGCATGAACTGCAGTGGCTTATGATAAGTGTGGATTACTATCTCCTTCCCAAGAATGTAATCACTTTTTTATCACAATAATTCGACTTGGGTCTCTGAGTTTGTTTTTGTTTAAAAAGAAAAATTAAAAAAAAAAAAACCTTAGATTCTTATTTTCTCTTTAAAATAGATTTCTCATCCTTTAAATGTTATATATGATAGGACTCCTTAGGATGACTAAACATTTGAGTCATAGCTCATGTGTTGATCCACAATTCAATTTTTGGTCCTTAAACCCTTATGAGCTCATGGTCTATTCTTTATTTCCCCTCTCATGATTCATCCCTAGGTTGATAACTCCCATGACCAGGCTGATGTGACACACCTCTCTCATCACTCATGACCTCGCATGCATACCTCATCATCCCCACTCACTTTTCCAATCATTTTTTTATTTAGATAACGCTGCACACTCAACAGATATTTTTGTAGTGCCTATCACGATTATCATGCGCCCACTCCAAGTAATGATTTCCATGATTGATACCTTAACCCTTTTTTTCAGTTCCTAAAGTCGATTGAAATGTTTTCAAAAGATATTGCATTTATGATCCTTGGTAATGGTTTCTAAATTTGAAAGTTCAGCAGTGATGTGTTGCGTAAGCTTGCCAGTTTAGATTTGATGATCGCATGCCCACTAAATCTGATGTTGTGAGAGATTTTAGGGCCGAAGTTTCCTCAATCTCATCCTAAGTTCACGCTAAGGAGCTCAACGGTTGTCGAAATCACAGGTATCCTATGCAACCTCCTTCACATATTATTTTTCATAGGAGATTTTTGCTTGGGTTTCGGTTTGCTAAGCTTGAAGGGTAGTATGGGAGCCATATTTTCATCCTTGTAAACATCTTCGCTCATATCCATAGTCTGATTATTGTGTTTAGTCATAGCCTTTGAAATTCACAGGCCTGAAATAGCCCATCCTCTATGTATGCATTGCACTACGAAGAGGCACTTCTCAAACCTCTCTGATTATCCTTTCCTTCTTTTCATCTTATACAAAGAGTCAGTTCGGGATTACTTCCCCATAGTCTACACTCTAAAAACCTGTATGAGCCTGAAAGTCCATTTCTCATAGCCATGTTCATTATCTAAGCACTGTTAATTTGGAGGGCCATCCTTGTGCTTTTGAGACTTAAATTGAAATTTTCTAGTCAATAACATCCCTTACTACCTCTTAAGAACCCTCTTTCTAAGTCATGGAGATCCCTCAGTTGAAGAAAGAACACAAAGGTGGCAAGATAGTTCGAACAAAACCTGTGGACATGCGCCTTTTTGACACAGAACCCATGGCAAGGGAAATGTTTCGAAGAGCAGGATGCCTCTCTTTTTTCCAGAACATGCAAAGAGGCCACTCAAAGGTAGAAAAACAATTTGCACTAAATTTTGATGGAAAGAAAACCAGAGTTGGAGATTTGGAATTTGAGGTGACTGAAGCCTCCATCTCAGCTGCAACAGGGATTCCCATTTTAGGAGAAAATTGGTTCAAGGCCATGGTATTTAGTTCACCTTTCGTTAAAGATATTTTCAAGCCTGAATACGAAGCCAATGATTTATCTAAGAATGTGTGAAGGAATCATTTGATTGACTAGTTTGACAGAATGTTGAAAATCATACAGAGATATTTTAGTTGTGAAGGGAGATTTAACACCCTGTACCATTACTACATAAGGTTTTTGTTGCATTTTATTGGTAAGGTTCAGATGAATATTCTATATTACTTGCTGAGAAGTATAGGTAACATAGAAGATAAGGTGCAAGACAAATCCAAGGATGTGGACTCCAACCTTTCCCACTCTGGACTTAACAGGATGCTTGTCTCTGAAGAGTTGGGAAAGAAAGACATCTCCTAGGAGAATTTTTTGGTCTCTTCTCACTTTAAGCTGGACCCAACACCTACCCCCCAATCACAAATTGTAGGATCTTCATCACCTACTAGTACTAAAATAGGTATCAGTAAGAAGAGAAAGGGCAGAGCCCCTATTACAGAGATAAAATTGAAGGTTAGAGAAGTTGAGGAGGAGGTATGTCCTTCCCCACACAAATATTTATCACCACCACCTCTACCAGGGTTAGAAGAAGTTCGATCTTCTACCAAGGTGACATCAAAAAAAAGGGAAGAAGCTTCTCTTTGCCTCTCTTTCTACAGCAGCTGAAATCAAAGGTAAAAGACCTTTCACCAGGTCATCAATTCCTAAGCGGAATTTCAAAGGAAAACCTTTACAAGAAACCCCTGTAAAAAAAATCAAGGGTAAAGGTACCAAAAGGCCTTTGGAGAGGGAAGATGAAATCCCTGTGAAGGATTGTAAAAAACCTATGAAAAATAAAGAAAAGGCTATTGTGCAAGAGAAGAAGCATAAAGGAAAAGGTTTAGAGAAGACTAATGAAACATGCAAGGAAAATCCTATACAAATGGAAGAAAAGGACGAGAAGAACCATGCTGAGACTGCACATGTCCCCAACCCCCTTGGCAACCAAACCTACAAAAGACTTATTATGCAGCTTAGGGATGCAAGGAGAGAAATACCTCATATCAAAGAAGAAGACATGGTCCACTTGGATCAGATGAATGAGCTCATGACTGGCTACAACCATACCTTGGACTTGGCAAGGTTCGCAGCGAGAAAGGCTCTACCTCTTTGTAAACAAATGAAGAATCTTTATAGACAGAACAGGGGTTTCAAGGCTCAGAACAGGAAGCTAAAAACATAACTGAAGCATTTCCAAGATGAAGTAACCCAAAAGAATTTATAGGTGTTTGTTGAGGCTACCATTGAATATGACAAACCAGTATCTAAGGAGAGCACAAATATACTGAAGAGGTCTACCAATGTTAAGAAGAAGAAGTCTATTGAGTTAGTTGAAGACACTCTTTCCACCAAGAAGAGTGTGAGGCTAAGTGTTAAAATGAAAAAGTAGCTGGTAGTGGTAAACCCCATTTTTGAAAGTTTTTCCTTCTTGGGAAGGTTAACTGATATGCACATATTAAGTTTTTCCACCTATACAAGCTTCTAGGTGTTTAGCTATATGAATTTTGGAATTTTTGCTAAATACTAGTTTCACTCAATGGTAAAAGCACCTAAGTAAATTTATTTGTCATCATGGAAGGACAAAAACAACTCTACATACATTCAGGAGTAAAATACACTTCATTTTGGCTTAGCTACCCAAACTTTTATGCAGATGCAGCATAGAAGGCGCTGCGTAATATTTTGCAGAATGCATAATTGTTACACAGGAGCTACCCACAAGCGTTGTGTAATATCTTACAGAGAGAAGGTTTACACACATGCACTACTCAATTTTGCAACAGAGGAAAAATGCAGCCGTAGACATGCAACATAGGGGTGCTACCCACAGGCGCTACCTTCTCTCCTTGTTCCATTCTAGGGGGTGCTACACAAAATTTCTACCCAAGGGAGTAACCAAGACTAAGCCAACAGTTTTGGATAAGCTAATAATGGATTAAATAATATAAGTACCAGTTGGCGTGCAAAGGAAAACTACAAGATCCAAAGGGACACATGTAAAAACAAGAGTTGAGTAGCAAAAGAGGGTTAAAGAAGTTAGAAGTGTGATTGGGTTTAGTCACCAACACTTCCCTATTTTATAGCATAGGCTGTTATCTTAATTGTTAAAATAAATAAATGTTCTGAGATTTTTAAGGAAAAGAGGCTAGCTCATACCTCCAACTTTTTCCTCCCTTTCTTGTTATAAATATATAGGTGAATTACTTTAATGGGTTCGAATGGTAGAGCAAGGCTCCCAAGAAACTGTAATATTTTGATAAAGTGACTATGATCTAGTATGTACTAGACTTAAGACTTTTTGACTAATAGAAATCATCTCTTATTTCAGACTATTTGCTTCTAATGCTAAATGTTCATATTTGAATTCTTCATATGGATGACTGTGGTAATGATGTGATGGATGTTTGATCATTTTATTGTCATGGTGTTTATTTAGCTCCTTAGTTTCTAATTTCAAGAAGATCTTGTTTTTAGAAACTTTCTTCCTTTGGGATTTTGTGGACCTGATGTTTGCAGTAGCTCTTACATTCTTCTCATTCAAGTCTTCCATCTATCCATATTTACTCCCAAACTACTGGTTGAAATTAGCCAAGACCTTATTTATTGTTACATGTTAGCCCTGTTTCTGAGTGAGGATATTATCATTTCGATTTTTTTCCATTCGACCTTTCAAAAAACACTCATACTTTCACATATCATCTGATGGGTACTGGGCTTACTTTCCTTGCAATCAAAAAGTGACTCTTAGTGCTAACAGTCTCCACTAGTATTATAACCCTAATTTTCTCCATACATGAAGACCTAGCATTTGGCCCTCTCACATGCAAATTTTGCCAAGCCATCACTGAGCAACTCTTATTAAAAACACTATTTTTGAAGATGTACGCACACTAAACCACTACATCCCACATAAATATTCTTTATGAACCACTACATTCTACATACGTACACTAGATGTGCCATTAGAGCCTATGTATACTTGAAAAAGTTGCAAAAATTAAAACATTGCAAGGAATTTGTTGAGATTACAGGCTATTGGGTAGTTTCCCAACCGATCCACCACCTATAGCTCGTCACCCAACCGAATAACCATCCTTTTATCATATAAAATGAGGTGTTGGGGTCTCATTACATATCTAAGCATAAGAACAATGAAAATCTTCCAATTTCACATCCCCTCCTTGCCCCAAGCATTTGCAGCCTTGTTGTGAGAAATTCATCAGAATCCTCCATTTTCCCCTTTTTCCTCCATAAGATCCCTTTCCATTTCCCTATAAGAACTGGGAGAGGAGAAAGATATGAGGAGGTGCACTTGGAGCTGGGTGAAGAGGAGATGGGACCAATTTCATGGAGCAGTCACTGACTTTGTTGAAAGTAGGCATTGCGATATCAATCAAAGAAATACTTTTCTTGTCTCGAAATATGATGTGTCAAATGTTTGTATTCAATTTATGTTTCATTCTAACATCTAACCCATGATTTATATATGAAATGCATGTTTGTAGTACCCTATTTATCTATTTTTGAATGTAGTCCAACCTTGGGAGGAGGTTTGCAGTCAGCAGAACTATCAAATGCAAGAGGATCGACATCCAACACATAGTAAAAGGTACAGTTACCTAATATTTCTTAATTTTTATTTCATGTATGAGTCTGGGGTACATTTGGGGTAGTTATAAGAGTAGGATACTTTTACATGGTCATTGATCTGCCTACATTGTAAACCTTGGTGTAGCCATAGGGTTTTTTTTTCTACTAGCAGAACTGGCGACCATACTGGGGAAGCCTCTAGGGTCTTAGGGGATTTTTTAGTGTGTTTTGATTAGTTTTATTACCTTTTGAGTTTCTTGTTGAGTTTTTTGAGTCTTTAAGGGATTTTGGTAACTTGTTGGTGCCATACCAATTCTCCCTGCCTTGTTAGTCAGTCTGTTTTACATTTTTTTCAATAAGTACAGAGGTGTACGCAACCTGCTATGGGTCAGCACGTGTACATGCGTTCCCTACTTTTAGACAGCCCACGTACATACACAGACTTCTTAAGTATCAATTGCGTACCTATGCCAAGAATTGTTTTTTAAGAAGAGGCAGTCAACCTCTTCCCTGATTGAAGTTTTACTTCTCAGGGTTTCTTGATCAAGATTAGTGCCTCTATTTTCTTTTAAAGTTGAAGCCTGGGTTGGGTATCAGTTTACTTGTCTTTTTAAAGATTTCTTATGTTTACTTCGAAAGAGTTTTGGGTGAGTCTTTTAGTTGTTGATCAACCTATTTAGTGTCTTTGGTGACTCCCTACGATCCGAAGTGGGCTAGAGGTTAGTTTTAGTCTTGTCTATTGTTTTTCACTTTTCCCCCTTTCGCTTGCTTTAAAGAAAAAGAAAAAGAATCTATTTCAAATTTCTTGTTTGAAGCATTTTTAAGAAAAAGAAAAAGATTTCATTTCTTAGTTTGGTTAATTAGTTGGGTTAGTTATTTTGCTTGTTAGGAAAAAATATTTATTTTCTTAAGTTATTTACTGATTTCTTAGAACATTAAGTATATCGTAGTAGAGTGAAATTCCATTTTAGGTTTTCCTCTAAAATATATTAGAAAAAGTTGGTTATGAAAAGTTGGTTAAAGAGTTAGTTGCAAATATTTATTGTTAACTCAGAGTAATTTTTCTTTTAGTTTCATTTAATTATCCTCTTTTTCGTCTCTCAAAACACATAACTAGTTTCATTTCCATTTCCTTGAGTTAGAACAAGCCATTTAAAATAAGCACTAATTAAAACCAACTAGAATTTATGTTTGTAGGATCAATCAACTAGTCTAGGATAGAGCCTTGAATTAAGTTGGAGAGGAAACTCTTCAAGGATTAAAAACAAACATTGGAGTCAAATCTAGGGAGTGTAAAATGTCCAGTAAACGTGAAAGTTATCCGGCACCCCCATCTAACACAAGGTCTAAAAATGAGGTCCCATGAGGAAAGGTAGCGGAGATAATCCCTCCAAAGTTGGACCAAGCGTAGTGGGGAATGCATATTGAGGACTTGTCATGGGATACTGTCGATTTCATTTGCCTACGAAGATTCGTGGACCTCGAATCTATTCAAGATCCTTAGTTGTATTCCATACCACTTTCTTTTGATAGCGTTGGTAGGTTTTAGGATTGTTACCCTTCTCATTGCAGTCCACCCGACTATCGACTATAGCCACCCGATGACTATTTATGAGTTGGCAACTTAGTTTCCCATATTATAGGGACTTACACAGGGGAATGCAGGGGTATACCACATTACCTAGGGTAGACATCAAGCCACACTATGCAAAGTATACCCAGAGGGTGCTTCCGTGTTCGAGTTTCACTTGCACTGGTAAGTTTCTCTAGTGTTGGTTGGCGTAACTATTCTTCCTGCTAGATAGTGGTCTGCTTGATTTTCTTTTAGGAATTTTTAGTGTGTGCTCCCTAGTTTTCCATAATGAGGTAGTCAGTCATTTATTTGGGTCTCTGAGCTAAGGTGGTATACCACCAACTCCATCGGCCGTGGGGAATGTTTGGTACTCCTCTTAGAAACATGGAGCCGCCTATTTATAGGCTTTGTTTGTTAGAAAAACAACACCACAGAGCAATAAAATAAAACAAATTCAGAAACAAAACAAAGAAGACACACAATACAAGAGAGACACAGATTTACGTGGTTCACCCAGTGTGGGCTACGTCCACCAGAGAAATTTCCAGGTCCTTTCTTTATTATTATCCAGAAAATGAAGGGATACAACCTACAGCAAAACCCGTTGTAACTTCCTCTTTTTTCTCTCATAGTCTCCTCTCTCAGAATACAATACTTTCCACACTCCATAGCTGCGATACATTTCCCTCATAAAAGAGGGTTTCCTTCTAGGGAAAAAAACCCTAACATAATATCTACCATTAGATATGCGACCTTATAATGAACGGTCCAGATTTACAATGAAATTATAATATACTTTTACAAGGCAATTTTTTCTTCAGGGGCGTCGCCCCCGAACCCCTGTTGGGGGCCTGCTTGCCCCCAGACTCCCCAGCTGGGGGGATAGGCCCCCTGGACCCCGTAGAGGGGGTACCCCCCCTCTGCACTCCCCCGCGTGGAAGAGTGTACATACTCCTGGGATGTAAATACTTCATGGAGTATAAAAATGGTTGAAAGCAAGGACCTCTGAATCAGGAAGATAATCAGGCTCCGCAACCAACAATCTCCCACTTGGAGACTGATCTCAACAACTCCATCGCTATTGTATATGTTGGACTCTGAACCTTCTTGGACCTGGAAAATTTTTCATTTTCACCTTCATTCTTGAAGACCAAATGAAACTGAGTAGGAACTCAGTTTCTCCTTGGTTACTCCCTTTGTTAACATGTCTGCAGGATTTTGGCTAGTGTTTATCTTTTCCATCTTCAATTGTCCATCTTCCAAGGCGGATCATATGAAA
Source organism: Picea glauca (assembly GCA_000966675.3). NCBI lineage: Eukaryota > Viridiplantae > Streptophyta > Pinopsida > Pinales > Pinaceae > Picea > Picea glauca. The sequence goes on from JZKD02S2442333.1 coordinate 303,220, forward strand.
TCATACCTCAACTATATATTCTTAGTCTTCGAATGGAAGGCTGAGTTCTTTGCAAGGTGAATGGCACTCTGACTATCACAGTACAACTTGTTGTTCTCCTACTTCTTTCCTAATTCCTCCATAAGCCTTTGTAACCAAATCATCTCTTTACTAGCCTCTGTAGCAGCAACATACTCTTCCTTCGTTGTTGAAAGTGCAAAAACCTTTTGCAGTTTTGAAATCCAACTTACTGTTGTTCCACCTATAGTAAAAACATAGCTTGTGGTGCTCCTCCTACTGTCTTTATCACCTTCCATATATAAATCAACATATCCCTGTAGAAAAGTGTCTGAACCTCCAAAACATAATGCATGTGTAGTAGTACCTCTCAAATACCTGAGAATCCACTTTACTGCATCCCAATGTTCTTTACCT
>JZKD02S2442333.1:303643-322709 GCA_000966675.3 Picea glauca
GTCCTTTCTTTATTATTATCCAACAAATGAAGGGATACAACCTACAGCAAAACCCGTTGTAACTTCCTCTTCTTTCTCTCACAGTCTCCTCTCTCAGAATACAATACTTGCCACACTCCATAGTCGTGATACATTTCCCTCATAAAAGAGGGTTTCCTTCTAGGGAAAAAAACCCTAACATAATCTCTACCTTTAGATCTGCGACCTTATAATGAATGGTCCAGATTTACAATGAAATTACAATATACTTTTACAAGGAAAATTTTGCTTCGGGGGCTTCACCCCCGAACACCCGCTAGGGGCCCACTTGCCCCTAGCTGGGGGAATAGGCCCCCTGGACCCCACAGAGGGGGTACCCCCCCTCTGCACTCCCCCGCATGGAAGAGTGTACATACTTTTGGGATGTAAATACTTCATGGGCTATAAACACGGCTGAAAGAAAGGACCTCTGAATCAGGAAGATAATCAGGCTCCACAGCCAACATTGTTTTAATAACACTGCTTCACCAAAGATAGTGTGTGAGACTTTTACAACCTTGAAAGATACCATAAGGGGAGAAACTATGCATAATATCTTCATGTCTAAATTCCCTGACGATACCAACCAAGGAACCCCTTTGAAAGGGGATTCTTCTGCTTTTCTTTTCTTTGGAAATGTTGGTGTCCCTTTGATGGCCACTTTGAACATTCCTAGGTTGAATGTGGGACTATCAGTTTGGTTGGGTACCATTCCAAATGTCCAGAATGCTCTTGATGCTTCTTAGTTAAGAACTTTATGTCATGGGAACCATGTTGATGTTCCTTCATCAGCAAATTATTCTCCTCCTCCTTCTCCCACCTCTGGTAAAAGTATAGTTACTAGTAAGCAGAAGTCTAAACGGAATAGAAAGAGGAAGAATAGAAGAAGAAATCACCAACCTCTACAAGTCATGTTGGAGATAGGTCATAAACCTATGTAATCCATGTTCAATACTAGGACCCATCCTCTACAAGTCATCATTGGGGCAAGAACCCAGCCTCTGCAAGTCATGTTAGGGGACAAGGTCTAGTCACTACTAGTCATACTGGAAATAGGTTTGTAGCCTCTGTGAGTCATGTTATTGACCAATCACCAACCTCTGCAAGTCATGTTGGAGATGTGAAACCATCCACTTATATTCATGTTGGGGGCATTGATTTTGTTGAGAAACCTAGATGGATAGGACATAATCCTAAGTTCCCTTGTAAGCTTTGCATGGGAGATCACCTTACTCATTTATGCCTCGACCTTCTAGAGGTACAAAGATTGTGGTCCCTGTCTACAATCTCTTCTAATTCTGAGTCTTCTAAGGTTTCCTCATAGTCTATTCAATCATTTCTTGAGAAAGTGGTCATGTCGATGCAGTCGACAGCTGATCCCACTCCTCTTTTGGGCAGTGAGGTGCCTTTAGACCATGTAGTCTCGCAGCCTATTTAGCCATTCGTTTAGAAAGTGGTCATGTTGATGTTGTCTTTGGTTGATCCCACTCCTCTTTTGGGGGGTGAGGTGCCTTTAATACATGTAGTCTCGCAGCCTATTCAACCATTGGTTGACAAAGCGGTCATGCCGATGAAGTCTTTGGCTAATCCCACTCTTCTCTTGGAGAGTGTCGAGTCTACCAAAGTGGTCACACCGATACAATTTCTGGTTGATCCCACTATTCTCTTGGGGAGTGATGTGTCTACCAAATATGTTTTTATCATTTGTAGTTCAATACTTTCAGAACAAGGGCACATTCCGCTCACTTTGAGAAAACCCCCTCCAAGAACTAGGATGGTTTCCTTTGATTGGAATGAACTTGTTGAGCCTCATCTTCCTTCTTCTGTACCTTTTCAAATAAGGGTTGAAGTTAATTCATCAAACATTTATCGATGTATTATGGATGAAGGAGCCTCTGCAAGTATTTTATCCTCCTCGGTTTGGAAAGTCTTGGGATCTACCAAGCTTGTGTCTGCTTTGCATGAGTTGTTGCATTTTGACATACACCCTAGTGAATATTTGGGGATTCTTCCTCAATTTCCTATATCATTAGGTGGGAAGATTGTCCTTGTCGATGTTATATTGGTGAAAGGACCATTATATTTAAATATTCTTCTCGGGTGTGATTATGTATATGTTATGAACGTTGTGGTGTCTACGCTCTTCCGGGTGATGCATTTCCCTCATAATGGAAGCATTGTCACTATTGACCAGCTGACATCTGATAATCACCATCCTAATTCAGCATTAGTTCAAGCTGCCCCTTTATATGTTCCTAGTGTTCATGTAGACTATACCCCACCACGGGTTAATTATGCAATGTTTTATCCTCGATGTTCAATTGCTCCTGACAGGGAACTTGTTCACTCATATTTTCCTTCTCGAGACATGGTATCGAAAATTGATCCTTTGGTTTATCCAATGGGGACATGGGAGCCCTTTCTTCCCCCTCTTGGTCCAAGTGATCTTGAGTCTCCTTCTGAGACTGATATCGTTGTTTGTAGATCCTCAAGCCCTCATGCTTATGATTCTTCACTGATAGAATCTGCCATTTTTGGCTGGACCCTCCATCTTCCTATGGAATATGGTCAGTTTACTTCACCCTATGGGACTATCGACCCTCATTTGCATGACTTCTCGTATTTTTAATTTCCCTTAGACAAGGCTATCCTTGAATCCATGACTATGGTTTCTATACCGTGGGAGGAATTACATCGTGGTTTGTGTTTTCTTCTCTTTTGGGATACTTTCCAAGTTGACTATCGAAGAGAATCTAGGTCTGAGCCTAGTAGTGGGTGTTACACATAAAAAATACTCACCTTGATAGTGTCGCAAGTGTCATCATTACAAGGGTTGCAAGTGTTGCATGTTGCTCACAAGTGTTTCATGTTGCTCACAAGTGTTGCAAGTGTCAAGGAAAGCATACTGCCATGATGCCTATGTTGTGCCCATAATGACATGAGAAGGACACTTGAAACAACTCATACATTTGATTTGGAAGAGGAGGAAAGGTTAATTGGGCTCATGAACCTTTTTCCATCTGAAAACACTCAAAAAACTAAGTTTTTGGAGGGGAGCGCTCCCCTATACCTCTTCTGGGAGTGCTGGCGCTTCCCCTTACACTGTCTGGGAGCATTATAAAGCTACTTTGGCACTTTTGAGGCAAGGTTGGTGTCTTTAGGAGTGTTGGCGGCCCCCTTAAGCCTACTAGGGAGCATTGTAGCACTCTGATGGCCCTTTTGAGGGAGCGCTACCTATTTTGGGTAGTAGTTAAGTTGTTGAGATGAATGGGGGAAGGATCCTTTCATTCTTGGAAGGAAGTTGGATTCGAATCCCTAGTCTATCCATGATCTTAGGGAAGATCCTCAACTGAAGGAGGCAAATCCTCAACTTCCCCAAGGATATCTCAAGTGGTTAAAGCCTCTCCAAGACTATATAAGCAAGCTTTCTAATGGTGAAAGAGGACTGGAAAAGGGAGAATAACACCAAACTTATGATCTTATAAGTGGTGCTGGAAAAGAGATAATTTGGAGGAAAGAGACCTATGATCTCATAGGGAGAAATCAGTGAAGCTGTCATCATTTGGATCATGGATCTTTTGAGAAAGGGGTAGACCAGGAGGACTTGACGAAACTGCTACAATTCATCCATGGATGTAAGCAATGTTTTGTCCTCATTAATATAATTTGCTTGGCCTGTTTCTTTCTAATTTGTGTTTAATCTCACATGAATTAGTCTCTTTAGTAGATAGACCTATTTCAGACTAATCTTTATAGAGTAGGAAGTAGTCATACTTTGATTGTCTACAGGGCTTATCGAAGAGAGAAAGATTGGAGCTCAACTCGGAGCATGCAGGGACAAATTTTGATAAAAGGTACTTTTGTTCTCCTTCCTCCTCATGCATTAGTTTGTATAGATATGAAAGGAAGTCAATGTCCACGTTAAGCATCTTCTATCTTAAGAGTTAAGAGTCTAGCTCTCAAGAGGACATCTACCTGTCTGCATGGAGATTTTCCTTCAACAGTGGGCTCTACCTGAACCAGTTTCATGCATGAGCCATAGCCCCCTAGAGTCTTCTTTAAGCCCTATTCAGATTCTTTAAACATGAAAATTTTTCATGCGATTTTGTTGTCCTTCATGCTCGCCAAACTAAAACTTGAAGGCACGTATCTCTGGCGGTAGTTTACCCATTTTCAGTCCATACGGTCAATTTTACAAACAAAGGTATACTCTAGGAACTTTGGTTTGCTAGAAGAGTATTCTCAAGTATATGTTTACCCCTTGTTCAGGGCCGAGGGACTAAATTTACAAAAAAGGAACTCCCATAGGGTCTATAGTTAAGATCTTTTCAGAATCCCTAAATTTGAAAAGATCGTTGAGTGACGTTGTTCCTTCACATTCGTTAAATTGGTCCAGAAGAACATCCCCTATGGAGTCCATAGTTAATCTCTTTTCAGACTCCTTAAAATTGAAAAGATTGTTGAGTGACCTTGTTCCTTCACACTCATTAAATTGGTACACAAAAACATCTACTGGCATGAGTTTACCCCTTTTTCCATCCTGTAGATTAAGGAGGAAAAATTTACACCTCGGGTGGTTCATCTCACTGAGAGAGTTCTCCTAAGTAAATTTTATAACTTTTTCGGTATAAGGAGACTAAATCGAGAAAAAGGCTCTGAGTCCACAGTTAATCTCTTTTTAGACTCCTTAAAATTGAAAATATTGTCGAGTGATCTTGTTTGTGTAACACTCGTTAAAATGGTTCTGAATAGATGTATTTTCAGTAAAATTTTACCCCTTTTTCAAACCAAATAGACTATTTCCAAAAAAGGTACCCCAATGGAGTCTTGTTTTACATTTTTTTACACTCTCTAAATGTGAAAACACCACCGATATTACCTTATATGGGCTCATGAAAAAGTACATTGAAGGGGTTTCATTATGTCTTTCTAATCACATTTGCATCTCTGCGTCTTTGGCCTAATGGAGGCTCCATGTTGATCTCAACCGAACCTTTGAAGAATGCCTTATATGGAAGCCTTGTAGCACTTTCCCTCTATGACTTGACACCTTGACCCATGGAGGAATTTTCCCCGAGTGTCCTTTTCCTGCACATGTCTCCTTGCTATGAGCAGTAGTGTGTTCGTCAATCTTGGAAATAGTATGCTTGTGACACTTGTTCCTCCTTTGTAACATAGCATTCTTTTATTTTTTTTCAAGATCTTTAAAAATATTGAAAAAGACAAAAAAATAAAAAATACCCCCAAAAGAGGATGGGAAATATGTATTCTTTTCTGGCAGCACAATGAGTCGCCCTTGGACAAAGAACATCTTTCTATTTTTTCGTCAAGCTTTGGGATTTAATATGACTTTAGGAAGCTATTCTTGATACATATATTTGTTTCCTCCTCCATTTGGTTATTCTTCCAAACACATGGAGAGTTTGAGTTTCCTTTTGCATCGTGAACTTATGTCAATGTCATGCTACCTGATTCTGATCATATTTCGTGATATTTTACAAGGGAATTTTCACCCATCCTGAGTCTACCTTTCTGCAATTTGTTCTCTGCCTGATCACCAAGATCCTATTGTCTATTCTTGACAATTCATCAAAGACCTCTGGGTAGTGAAGTCATACACTCACACTACACTCCTACCTGAGTTTTTAATATCTTGAGGTTATTTCTTGATCTCTAAAGGCCTCATCTCCAGCCATCAGGCATTACTAACTTCTTGAAGATATATACTATACATGTATATCTTTGATTTTGAGATGTATATCCATTGTGTATTGCTCATGGATACACTTTATATATTTATATGACATGGATCTGCAGTGTATTTTATTGGAAGCCATGATTTATTTCGTCCCGAGAATGGGTATGCTCGTCTCGAAGAGACAATTGTTATTTTTGCAGATGGCACCTTCCAAACTCTGGTCCCAGGCTCACTCACTTCATACATTGGTGAATATTTTGTAATCTATTTCAGCCATCAGATTCTCTTATGACCTCACAAATTAGGGGGCATCTGTTATAAGCCTAATTTTCTCCATACTTGCAGACCTAACATTTGTCCCTCTCACATGCAAATTTTTCCAAGCCATCACTAAGAAGCTCTTCCTAAAAACATTATTTTTGAATATGTACGCACCCTTCACCACTACATCCCCCATACATATTATCTCTGCACCACTACAACCCATGTAGGTATGCTAGTTACATAATTAAAACCCACGTATACTTGCAAAAGTTGCAAGGAATTCGTTGAGATTACGAGCTACTGGGTAGTTTCCCAACTGATCCACTGCCTATATCCCATCACCCAACCGAATAACCATCCATTTCTCATATAAAATGAGGTGTTGGGATCTCATTCCATATCTAATAATAAGAACAATGAAACTCTACGTGTTTCACATCCTCTCCTTGCCCCAAGCATTTGCAGCCTTGTTGTGAGAAATTCATCAGAATTCCCCATTTTTCCCTTTTTCCTCCACAAAAGCCCATTCCATTTCCCTAGAATAAATGTTAGAGGATAAAAATATGCGGAGGTTGTTACACATTATTTTCTCCATCCCTATTACCATTAATGATGTAAACCTATCTGTTTCCTTCAGAGGGGTCAGTGGCCTGAGTTCCTGAAGAAGGAAGGGAGAAGAACTTTTCCTGAGAAAAGAAATTGCATTTTCCTTTGTAAAAACCCTATAAAAAAGGAAGTTCCTAGGTTGCATTATAGGTATGGTGTGAGAATTCCTGATTCTTGTAGTTTGCATCATATCTAGGTCACGAGGAGTTCGTAGTCTGTTCTATAGGCAGGGTGCGAGAATTCTTACACGTGGGAAAAAAGAGCATTTTCTCGAATCTTCTAGAAGGAGAAACTTCCATGGTGAGGTGGCATCCGAATGGTTTGGATATTACTCTCTTTCATGATTTAGTGGGATCATCCTAACCTCCTCACCTTATCCTCTTCAACTTATAAAAGGAGAGGAGCTCTCAGGGAGAGAGTTAGTTGTTTTTGGCTTGGGATTGTTAGCTTGGTTAGAGTGGCATTGAGATTTTCTTTGTCAAGATAGATTGTGAGTAGCTATCAAATCCATGGTATCAGAATCCTTGGAGAAAGAAGTGTGTGGGGAATGAAGGACAATTGGAAGGGACCTTACGACATCAAGGCCATGGTTCTAATCTCTCTTTCACATTTAATATGATACAGTAATATGATTCTTTCCTATAAATCTTGTTGTGTTTTATTGTATGATTCCTTTATCACATACATAGGTTTATATTGAGTTTATGTTATTAATATAACTTTGGTTGGTTATGTTCTTTTGCAAGTTCATAATTGTATGATCATTGGAATGGAGCTAGGATGGATATGGCGAGAGCAAGCGACGTTTAAACGGTATGTCACCTGTCCCTCTTTAGTTAGTAAATTCAATATCTAAAACTTAAGGAAAGCATCATGTTCTGGTGTGTTTTGTTCTAGATCTAGGTGGATCTAGGGAGATTAGCTAGTGTCCTCACCTACCTATTTATCCAATAAAAAAATTGGCGACCGTACTGGGGATCGAACCTAGAATATTTGGTTTCGCAGACCAGAGATTCTACGAAACCAGAGATGTCAGTGGGTATTCCTCCTTTTCCCGTGGAACCTCCTCCAAGTAATGAAACCATCCTTTTTAATTGGTGAATTCTTACTGGACCTCATCTTCCCTTTGACATTCCTTTCCATATTACAGTATAGGTTTGTGGTCGAGACGTTCCTCAGATGCTGATAGATGAAGGTTCGTTTATTAGTATTTTGTCCTCTATTGCTTGGCAAGCTTTGGGTTATCCTCCACTTGCATCGGTTACGTAGAATCTGTTACCTTTTAACAGAAGAACCAATCAATATTTAGGGACCCTTTCTCAGTTTCTTGTAACTTTGGGAGGGAAAAATTTCTTCATTAATGTCATGGTAGTCCAAGACCCCTTGGATTTTGCTTTACTCCTTGAGCAAGATTATGTCTATGCCATGAAAGATATTGTGTCTACTCTTTTTTGTGTGATATCTTTCCCTCACGATGGACGAGTTGTGATTGTTCATCAACTTTCATTCATTGACCCTGACTGGATTGCCTCCCTAAATGGTTCTTATGCAGACGGTATCGCCCCTGCCACAGGTCAATTATGTGGCGTTGTCACCGATGGCTTCAAATTTTGATGACTTAGATCCAGTAGTTGACATGGTGATATCTTCAATAGGGTTGTTAGAGCTTGATATATTTACTCCTGTCGTGACCCTCAACATGGTGTCCTTCGAGAGTGTTTTTATCCCGTCGAGTGAAGATCTCTTGGAATCCATGACCAAGTTTTGTCCCTTGACATTGTGTCCTTCCGGAGCATTTTCCTCTTGGAATCCATGATCAAGAATAGGGTTACGAGGATAGTTTTGCGTCTTTGTAGCAACCTTGTTAAAAAATGAAACAGAGGCTACGATGATATTTTTTGCATCTCTGAGGAAACCTCGTTAAAAAATGAAACAAAGGTCTATGGATTGAACCTAGATTCTCGAGCATAGTTCTTATCCCATGTCAAGCTCATTTAAAAATGAAACAACTTCTCCCTCTCCATTTGGTTCAAGTCCTACGTATAGTATTTGAAGCCTCATTTCATTCTCCTTCACAGTTGGGTGAAACTAAAGCTTGGGGGGCAATGCTTTCAGCCTCTAGACTTCATGCTGAATTTGGAGTCGCTAGTTTCTTAAGCTGGGGGCTAAGTACAAACCATTCCATGTGTTATGTGTTGGGAAGTCACAAGCATAGTTTTCTATGGTTCAAGCTTGTGTAAAAATGAAACCACCCACCTCAAGAATAGTTTCCTCTGGTTCAAGCTTCTGTAAAAATGAAACCAGGTCCAAGCGTAATTTTGTTTAGTTTTAAGCTTGTGTAAAAATAAAATCTATCATAAGCATAGTTTTATTTTGTTTTAAAGCTTGCGTAAAAATGAAAACAATCCCGAGCTTAGTCTTTGTTCTTTCTCATGCTTGTAAATACATGAGAATAAGTTACCGATCTTAGTCTTTTTTCTTTATCGTGCTCGTAAATATGTGAGAGTGCAACTGAGTATACTTTTATCACTTTTTCATACTCATAAAGGTTATAGGAAAAAGGAACCCACTGGAGTTCCCTTTAAGCTCTTTTCAAACTCTCTAAACATGAAAATATTTTTGAGCGACCTTGTCCTCTTCACGCTCGTTAAAGTATTTGAAGAAAACATCAATTGAGTGCTATTTTATCTCTTTTTCAGTCTCATCGGACTACTTTACGAAAAAGGAACTAAGAGAGTTCTCTTTAAGTGTTTTTCAGACTCTCTAAACATGAAAAACCCTTGAGTTTTCTTTCTTTGGACTCATAAAAAAAACATTGAAAAGCCCATGTGGGACTGAACCAATCCTTCCTAGGGTTCATTAAACATACTCCAAGGGACTCATCCAAAGGATGAGCTTACATTTACAAGCATAAGTTATTCTCCTCAAGCTTTCATAAAAAAAAATAGGTACTCACCAGAAATGGTAGGGGAAAAATTGGGAAAGAAATGTGTCTAAACCTATATTCCATGGAAGAGTCACTTTTGAACTTGACACCCTTTCACTTGCTTTGTGTCTAGGTCGGAAAATACACTTGTCTCTTGATCATACTCCTTATAAAGATTACAAATTGGTCTGTGATCCCTGTTATTGAGTCAGTGTTTCCAAGATAGTTGTCATGTCGTCAATATGTTCAAAGAGAAGTTCAACCTAGAAAGCCTTCTATTGCATCGGCCATTTATGTAGTCCTTAAGCCTTCTATTTTGTCATCCATCCCTGAGTTATTCCTAAGTTATTGGTTACTCTGATCTACATCAAATATTTTTACCCGTTTCATGTCATTGATGGGGGATACATTAAAACCCTCCTGTGATGAGTCTTTTCCTATCGACTTCAACTCATTATCTAGGAACCAAACTTAGAAAATAATTGGTAACTTGGAACTTGCATGCCTCAATGGTAGGTTTCCTCTCTTTTGACAATGGGTTTTCATTATTGACCCCTAATCGAGAGATTATGCCTAGTGTTCGACTTCATCTCATTAATTCACATTCGTTGGATTGTACTAGTGTACCTTGGGAGTCATTGACATTAATGGTGATTTCCCTCGCACTTGTTAATGGTTCTCATCATTATTGGTAATCAAGTTATTTCTACCATGTTCGACTTCAACACAAGTATTCACATGGTTAGATTCATACTATAGAGTGGTGGATATGAAGACCTTGGATATTTTCTGTCAGATTAAGGTTGTGTTGGAGTATATTCAGATTATATTGGTGCATAGATCCACAGTGTATGTCTGGTGTCTATGGTCAAATTTGAGTCTTTAACACATAGATCCATAGTGTATTTTTGGTGGCTATGTTCAGATTTGAGTCATACTGGCATGGATCCACAGTGTATGTCTAGTGGCCATGACCTGTCTTACTTGAAATGGATCTTCAAATGTTGGCATTTATGCTCTGATTCATTTGCATTCTAACTATGGGAATTCCTACCTCAGTGATGATATATTATTGTACTATATTTCCTTGTCTGTTGGCAGGTTTCCGACCGACAGTTCCTTGTTCCTTACACACACTTGACAAAGTATTCCAGCTATCACTCTGTTCTAACTTCATAATTTTGGGGGATCTCTGTTACACATTATTTTCATCATCCCTATGACTGTTAATGATGTAAATCTATCTGTTGTCTTCAGAGGGGTCAGTGGCCTAAGTTCCTGAAGAAGAAAGGGAGAAGAACTTTTCCTGAGAAAAGAAATTGCATTTTCCTTTGTAAAAACCCTATAAAAAAGGAAGTTCGCAAGCTGCATTCTAGATAGGGTGCGAGAATGCATGATTCTCATAGGCTGCATCATATCTAGGTCATGAGGATTTCATAGTCTTCTCTATAGGAAAGGTGCAAGAATGCTTACACGTGGGAAAAATGAGTGTTTTCTTGAATCTTCTAGAAAGAGAAAATTCCATGGTGAGGTGGCATCCAAATGGTTTGGATCTTACTCGGTTTCAAGATTTAGTGGGATCATCCTAACCTCCTCACATTATCCTCTTCATCTTATAAAAGGAGAGGAGATCTCAGGGAGAGAGCTAGTTGTTTTTGTCTTGGGTTTGTTAGCTTGGTTAGAGTGGCTTTGAGATTTGCTTTGTCAAGATAGATTGTGAGTAGCTATGAGATCCATGGTCTCAGAATCCTTGGAGAAAGAAGTATGTGGGGAACAAAGGACAGTTGGAAGGGACCTTATGACATCAAGGCCATGGTTGTAATCTCTCTTTCACATTTAATATGATACAATAATATGATTATTTCCTATAGATCTTGTTGTGTTTTATTGTATGATTCCTTGATCACATACATAGGTTTATATTGAGTTGATGCTATTACTATCACTTTGGTTGGTTGCGTTCTTTTGTAGGTTCATCATTGTATGAGCATTGGAACGGAGCTAGGATGGTGATGGCGAGAGGAAGCAATGTTTAAACAATATGTCACCTATCCCTCTTTAGTTAGTAAATTCAATATCTAAAACTTAAGGAAAGCGTCATGTTCTGGTGTGTTTTGTTCTAGATCTAGGTGGATCTAGGGAGATCAGTTAGTTTCTACACCTACCGATTTATCCAATAATAGAGGTGCACTTGGAGCTTTGTGAAGAGGATCCTGGACTAGTTTCGTTAAGCAGTCGTTGACCTTGTTGTAAGTAAACATTGTGATATCAATAAAATAAATACTTTTCATGTCCTGAAATATAATGTGTCAAATGTTTGTATTCAATTTATGTTTCATTCTAACATCTAACCCATGATTTATATATGAAATGCATGTTTGTATTTTCCTTTTTATCTGTTTGTGAATGCAGGCCAGCCTTGGGAGGAGGTTTGCAGTCAGCGGAACGATCAAACGCAAGAGGATCAACACTATATGCGAAGTAAAAGGTAAAGTTACCTGATCTTTCTTAATTTGTCTTTCATGTATGAGTCTAAGGTATGTTTGGGGTAGTTTTAAGAGTAGGATACTTTTACGCGGTCATTGATCTACCTACATTGTAAAACCTGGTGTAGCCATAGGGGGGGTTTTACCGGTAGCAATTGTCATCATGCTTGCACAATGGAGTACATTTCTTTGTCGTAAGTAGGGTACTTACGAACAACATCTGATAGTGTCTCACTATGATAGGCCATGGGGTGGTCGTGTTGAGTCAGAATGATACCCACAACATAGTCTGAAGCATTTTTCTCAATCTCAAAGGGTTGTTGCAAGTCTAGTAGTGAAAGTATTGGGGCTGAGCAAAAGCGTTGTTTCAAATCATCAAATTTTTGTTGTTGGGACCAGACCCACATAAATTTATCCTTACCACCACCCCTGGTTATTTGGCTAAGGTCCCATGCAATATGTGAGAATCCCAACATGAACCTACGGTATAAATTGGAAAGGCCCAAGAAGCTATGAAGTTGAGTGAGTGTGGTTAGGGATAGCCAATCACAAATGGCATGGATCTTGGTTGGATCCACATGTACACCATGCTGATAAATGATGTAGCCTAGATAATGGAACCTGTCCATGCCGAAGGATCATTTTTCCAAGTTGGCGTATATCTTTTGCTTCCGCAGGGTGTGCAGAACCTGTTGAATATGCTGCAAGTGTTATGCCTAAGTCTTTTTGTAAATGAGAATGTCATATAGATACACCACTATAAAAGTGTTGGTAAATGGTTGTAGGATATTGTCCATCATCCTCATGAAAGCGGTTGTAGAATTTTTCAAACCAAAGAGCATTACCAACCATTCAAAAATACCTTCCTTTGATTTGATGGTGGTCTTCCATAAATCTGTTTGTTCTATCGGGACCTGGTGGTAGCCAGACTTCATATCAATATTACTGAAGTATTTGGCCCAAATGAGATGATTAAGGAGGTCATCGATTCGGGGAATTGGGTACTAGTTTCTGACTATGATTTTGTTCAGGACCCGGTAATCAATACAGAGTCACCAAGTTCCATATTTATTCTATACCATCGCGATTAGGCTCCCACAAGGTGATGATATGGGATGGATGTGCCCCTTGTGGAGCAGTTCTTGGATCTACCACTTGATATCCTCATTCTATAAAAGAGAGCGGTAGTATACTGGCCCATTGGGAAGCGATGCATCGAGGGTTAGATCAATGGGGTACTTGACCTAACAGTGCAGAGGTACCCCGATAGGTGAGGAGAATATATCAAAGTATTCTTCCATGACCTTATCTACTTGCTTATTCTATGTGGAGAGGTTGGTCTTGGAGACCCTAGATGTGGCTGCGATCTTTTGTTCATTCTGAGAGCGAATCACAAAGAATAAAAAATTCTCTATATCAAAGATGAACTTCCTGCATTGCTTGGCAGAGATCAAGGAAATAAAACTAGGTGGGACCGCCTTGGGTATCCTGTACAATTTCTTGTTCAAAGTAATAATAAAATTGCAAGGCATAGACTCATATACAACATGGCATTTCCATAAATATGGTTGGCCCAAAAGAACATTACAAACTTGGAGAGGGGAAACATCACACAATACCTCATCTTTGAAGGGCTTGATTCCATATTACATGGGACATTGTTGACTAATGCGGATTTCTCTTCCTTGGCGGAGCCATCCGATGGTGTAGGGTTGCAGTTGCAACATTGTTGGCAAAGAGAGTCACTTGAAATCCTCTACAAAGATGAGTTTCTTTTGTCTACTTCTATCAATGATGAAGGGTAATGGGGTACCCTTTACCCACATCTGTGAATGAAAAAGTCACTCACCTTCCTCTGGCTCGTCTGGTTCACCGGGATGGAGCTTGGTGGTAGAAACGGTAACACTATGTTATGCATCAAAGATTTGTGTCCCCCTTTCTGGTTCCGACTCAGAGTCGTAACCCAAATAGTATTCAGAGGCTTTCACCTCATCCACTAATGACTTCTTTGAGCGGCAATCAATAGAATTATGTTAGGGGCTCTTATGTAAGTCACACCATTTCCTGGTATATTTCTTTGTCTTTTCGGTGTCCTTCTTTGCTTGTGGCCTAGACTGGTTGTCTTGAGGCAGTCTATATTTTCTCTATCCTTTGTTCTGTCGGTTGGGGCCACCTTTTCCTAGATTTTTATTTGAGGGGTTCCCAAGCCCAAATTGTTGCATCTTTTGTTTGAGCTTCTGCTTGATTTTTGACGGAATATCGGTAAGCCGCACCCAAGGATGAGATGTCCAGAAACTCCATTTCTTCCTGGATGTATCTATGTAGACCATCACGATACTTGAGCATCAGATGTCACTCAGAATATTTGATACCCATATTGGTTCACAAGGTATGGAAGATATTTGTGAACTGGGGCACTGCTTGGTCTCTTTCTTGCTGCAATGTGGTCCATTTTGTGTATAGGTCGTCATAAATTCCAACAAGGTAGTATTGTTCCTTAATATCATCCCTGAAGGATCACAGGTGATCATGATTATAAATAATAAGGGTTTTGCACCTCTTTTGTCACCTGAATGAGAAAAACAGAGGTGTTTACAAGACTAGTTGGGTTATCTAAGCAAGACAGCAGTGAAGGAAAGGGTTAGAAAAATAAACATAAAAGGATAAACTAAGAATTAAACTAGGAAAGGAAAGAAGAACTAAACTATTAAGAATAAGGAAATAAGAACAAGAAACAAACAAGAGTCATGCCATCAATGGAAAGGATTATATTAGTGAAAATAAAACACCAAGAAGAAAGAAGACTTTGGGCCCTTCTTCCTCCAAGGGAGGGCTCTTGGACCCCCACAATTGAGCTCTTCTTTCAACTTTGAAACTTGAAAGAAATGGTGAAAGAATCCCAAGCTAATCCACTCAAAATATGAGGTGGATTGCCCAAATGGAATGATGCTAGTATGCCCTTGATGAGAAAAGAGGATTCCCCAAGAGAATAGCAACAGCATAACCTTGAAAATGAATTACTTGAAAATGTAGTGCACCCATGGCCTTGTTTTATAACATCACTTTAAGGTATTATGCAACGAGATTTTAGTGTGAAAAGGGTTTTTTTAGGGCACCTTTAGGTCTTTGACCAGCCACCCAGGTGGATCCAGCCGAGATTTGGATGCCAAATCAACTTGGAAGATGAACTAGAAGTGGGTGGGAGGTCGAGCAATCTCATAAATGCATCGTTCTCAGGTGTGCGTGGCTTTTAGCATCCACAGTCACGCATCGTGCAAATGTGCACTTTTCCAGTGTTTCTGGATGACGCATGTACATGCGCGCCCTATGTAGTCATACCACATATTGATTTTATAACTGGTTGTATAGTTTTGGACCTTTTGGAAATGCTTTTTTGGTAATTTTGGTCCATGGATGGACTCATAGTTGTTTGAAGATGTTGGATTCCTGTACCCATTTGCGGATGAAATTTAAGTGATAACAGATGCCCCCTTCTGGATGAGGTTAGGAGCATACGTATAGCCAAAATTCATCAATGTTTATTCTACTGAGAGTACCATGGTAAGAAAGAGCGATAGTGAAAGTATCAAGAGTGACCCATTGGAGGGAGAAGGGAATCTGTAGGACCCAACCTTTCACAAGGTGTGTAAAATAAATTGTGTACAAACGAGGTGGGAATGCCCCATTCTCATTTCATGTAACTCAAAAAAGGGTGTTGTACAGTAACTGAAACTATGTGTTGATGTAGACAACTACAAAGCCCTCGGGGGCAGTTTTGATAAAGGCAGAGGACAAGTCTGATGAGGAACATACTCTAAACAGTAGGCAATGACACCTATAAGAAGTATCATGGATTCTGTGGGTATTGATAGCCCAACCAAGTTCATAGGTCTTCGGAAAATATAAGAATGAATTGCAATAGTCACAAAGTAAGACCCACCACAACATGAGTAAGTGTCAAAGTCAAATGTTATGGGGGTCAACGATAGCAGGGAGAAATGATGGTTCTCCCTGTGCTGTCCCAGAATTCTCATTGGAAAGGTAATGAGAGTCAAGATACTGTCACCCTTCTGGAAACTATGTTGATGTCAACAAAAAGGGAGATGTGACTCCAAGAAGCAAAGGGATTCGTGAAATCTACTAGGTGAAGTTAGGAATTAAGGAGGTACATGGATGAAGTCAAGATTCATGGAGACTCAAGACTGCCCTTGGTTGGGGATATATGTGAAGTATAAGTGGCTGCAACCGTTTAATGAGGTCAAGTGTGAGGAGGGACAATGAAACATGGGATAAGTTGTGTTAGAGGTGGGACAAAGTGAACAAACTCAAAGAGCAGAGGTAGGTGGCCTATAGGATAATCGGAGTTTACGGATGATGTAAATAGGAGTAGATGATTAGGAATTCCCCAACCAAGGGTGACATGGGTTTCATTTTCCAAGAAGGTCACCGAAGGTGACGACAAAAAGATATGTAAAATGATGGAAATACCAGCTTAATTACAAAAAGAATTAAAAAATCATTGGGGATAATAATGTAGATACAGAAACAGGTGCCCTAGTGTAGGATGGATTGGCCTGAGGATGGAACAAGTTGGTGTAAAAAACAAGTGGAGGGTTGGGGCCCCATAGGTTGGTTTCTGTAGTAGGGCAATGTATGAAGGGAAATCTAAGGATGGGTAGACTGAAGATGGGTGAAATGGATGGTAAATGGTGTTGTGGGAGTGCAGTCAAAATAATTCGTGAGGAAGTGCCCTGGGAGTCCATTGGGTAGGCTAGAAAAAATGAGAAGGAATATGTGGCTAATTCATGACATGATGGAAGACTATCGGGACTCCCATCCCTAAAGGTTAAAAAAGGCATGAGTGTCAGAGTGTCAGGGGGGCCTATAAGTGGGAAAACTCATGTGGGGGAGAGTGCTACTGGGTGATAGTACCCAAAATGCAATGGAGGTGATAGTACTGTAGAGTCAGATATAGGGACCCTAAAGGTAACTTTCAGTGGGTGTGACTGGAGATGCAATTGAGATTCAGAGGGAATGATTACATGCCAGTGTGGATTATATACCTGAAGGCGTCGTGCTAGTTTATGATGACCAAGTACCTTCACACATGGAAACCAAATACCCGATGTGAAAAATATCTGAAGAGAATCGAACATACAATCATTGATTTGATAATTTTGAACATAATCATGTGTACCTGGGTGGGGTATGGAAAAATGGCTCTGCGGGGGCTAACAATTAAAAATGGCACAGGGATTGTTTTGATGTAGAGGATGGGGTGTTGATCCCGTGGTTGAATATGGATCGAAAAACAAACACCCAGAGCTCCTGGAAAGAGGTCTGGAATTTTGGCAAAAAGGACTATATATAGCTGTAGGGCCCATATTGCCACCTCATTTGTACCTGCTGTCAGAGTGATTGGATGAGAGATATTAAGAGGAGATTTGGAGATTTTGGGAGAATGAGGTAGTTGATTCAAGACCAATGAGATTCAGGTTAGTGGTCTTACCATCCTGCATAGAATTAGGTTTTCTATTTGTGGGCAGGGCCTACACGGAGGGTCATACAGGGGGTTTTGTTGGTGTGTGCCCCCTAGTGCACAGGCGATTGGGAATATGTGTGCATGGGTGTGTGCCTATTTTTTGGATATCTGCGCATGGGGGCACCCTAATGAGGGAAAAAGGCATGCATGGTATGCATGCATGTAAGCTAAATAGTTGCGCATGGGTGTGCAGTTGTGTAGTAGACAGGTGCGCTACAATGCACGCCTGTGTACATGACAGGGGTGCATGAAGGGGCCTCTGTGTGGCCGACAAGTGTGCACATATGCATGTCTGTGGGGTGAACAGGTGCACATGTCTGCATGCCTGTGGGGTGAACAGGCGTGCATGTGTGTGCACCCATGGGTTTAAACAGTCACACCTTGGGGGCAAGGGTGACAGGTGCAAAACTTATCTTTTTGGAGATTTTAATGTGTTTATGTTTGAGATGGTTGATCATGAATTGGATTATGTGTTTGCAAGTGATCATTGGGATGATGATGGTTCACTGGAGAGTGTGGGATTGGTCATAGCTTAGGGAGGTTGTGGTGATTGAGGAGCCGATGGTTCATGCCACTTTGGTAGCTTGTGGGATACTGAAGTTCTTTGAGTGCCCCTTGATATGGGTCCAGGAGTACCTCTTATAGTTCTTGATCCAGATGTGGAGTTCGGATCTACATTGTGTTATGGTGCGGGGTGAGCAGCTAGCTTTCACTGCGGTGGAGGATGTGTATTTTCTGACTGGGCTCCCTTTTCAGGGAACGCCCTTACCGACAAAGCCCATATTACCTGGGGATGGGAAGTTGGCTACCTTCGGTCGGAGGTATTGTTATAGAGATGATTTTATGTCGAGCTCCATTGTGAGTATCAAGGCTATGGATGATTTAGTTCATCATTGTGTAGTAGCGATGATTGTGAGGGTATATGGGTCCCTCGCGACTTAGTGGATCAGTGGTGGTCAGCTGAGGATTATGGGGAGGGCATTAGTAGGAGAGAATTTTGCATGGGGATTGATGCTACATGCCAAGATGGTAGGGCAGCTCGATAGGTGTCAGGTTGCGGACTCAGGGGACTTTTCTTTTGGGTCCCTCTTGGTGGCCTGGTTTTTGGAGAGGGTTCCTATGTTGTGCCCTAGAGTGTTATTGGGAATGCATGGTGCATGAGAACCACAACTTATGCAGTGGTCGAGGATTTTGATTCACCACGGTGGTGGGGAGGGTGGCCATTTTTTCATGTCTAAGGTTGCACAGGTGTGGCGATAAATGTCGCAGATCATACTGCGATATCCGTACTATGGGGTGGACTTCTGGGGTGATTCAAATATGGTGTTACCTCCAGGAGAGGTGTTCGACTACCGAGGTATGATTTGTTTTTTGGATATTTTGATTTTTAGATAGTATGACATGTGTATTTTGTATAGATGTTGATGCTATCTTTTGTTTGTTTGTATGTGCAGATGTGGGACCTCGCGGGCGTGAGGTTGAGTTAGTTAGAGTGGCATCTTATCAGGGGCTGGTGAGGCCTCCAT
>JZKD02S2442333.1:323420-347152 GCA_000966675.3 Picea glauca
TATATACATTTTGGGGTCTTTGTGATGTTCACATGTGTGTTAGAATTTTTGTTTTTTAATGTTATGGATGGTGTCTAATCCATATGATGTGACAACCTCTTGATGCTTTATGTGTGTGTAAATGTATCTTGATGTGATATATGCCAATCTAGTACAATGTTAGCTAGGTTATCTATGATTTGATTAAATTGTCTTGGAATATGTGTAAATGTAATGAAATGAAAATTTTGAGATAAAAGTCTAACTTGCAGGTATTTGTTAAAGAGGCAAGGATTGCAGACACGATACACATTGTTGAGCTGGAGGACGACCAATTGTGAGTCAATTAAAATGCTAAGGTGACGAATACGATGATGGATAGCATCGGTGAGGAGAACAATGACGATAGTGTACTCATCTTGGTTGTTGGTTGTGGATCCCAAACATATGTCGTTGGAATGGAGCAGTTCATGTGAGGGAGAATAGAGGGCCTAAGCAGCCGAAGTGAGATTTTGTGTCCAACGACTGGCTTCATTGGCATAAACAATGTGGTAGGTTGGTGGAGGAAGCATCTATCAATAACACAAATGATATTTTAGACGTGAGGTATGGAAAAAAAGATTAAAAACACTATAAAAGAAATAACCTAATGTAGAATGGCTATGCTCAGGCGTAAAATTTCTTTAAATATAAATCGTTGACGGGTTCTTTGAGAGAGAGGCCCTCGGGGGAAGCTAGGATGTATGCACCTTTGGTGAGGCAATGTTGGATAATGTAAGGGCCATGCCATAATGACTCTAATTTTCCATGACCGAGGGTATCATGAGCGATATCGTAAGCAAGGACGAGGTCACCTTCGTAAAATGAGCGAAGGTTGACATGGTGATCAAAAGTGGCTTTTGACTATTTTTTGGCTGTCTCATTGTTTTGTAATGAAGATCGACGATCTTCATCCAAGGACTTTAAGTTCAGCAAACACTGCTCCATTGGAGCAGTGTCAGGTAATAGATTAATTGCGGTGCGTAAGATGGGAATTTTTCACTCGATAGGAAGAGTGGCCTCGATCCCGTGGACTAGATGAATTGGTGTGAAACCGGTGGTCGTTTTCAAGGCCATATGGTAATCCCAAAGTGCGGAAAATAACATATGGTGCCAATTGGTTTTATGTTTGTTAACCATGCATGTAACATGGTCTTGAGGACCTTATTAACTGCTTCAACCTGTCCGTTAGACTGAGGGTAATATGGTGAGGCAAACTCATGGGATAATCCCAACCGTGATGAGAGTTCGACAAAAATCTCATTCTCAAAATGTTTCCTGTGATTGGAAACTAGTTGGAGTGGTACTCCAAAGTAGGATATGACGTGATTAAAGAAAAAACGCACTGCAGTGTCAGTGGTCTTGTTGAAGGTAGGCATGGCTTCAGCCCACTTTGTGAAGTAATCGACTGTGACAATGATGTATTTGTGTCCATTGTTGGATGGAAGGTTGCAAGTCATGAAGTCGATGCCCCATTTACAAAAAGGTCTTGCAGTAATGAATGGGTGTAAGAGAGAAGGTGGTGCTCATGCTTTTTTGGCATAAATATAACATTTTTCGCATCGTTTCACGGCATGAATGCAATCATGAAACAATGTAGGCCAAAAGTAACCTATGTGGATGATTTTTTGAGTGGTGGACATCCCTGAGAGATGGCCCCTACATGCACCGCTATGGCAGTTGTTCAAGACTCTATCGGCCTCGTCAATAGTCAAGAATCAACAGAGTATGGTGTCGATCCTTCGCCGATATAAGATATCTCTGATGAGGAGATAGCGGGGGGCCTAGTGGCGAATGCGACGATGATAATCTTGTGAGAGGTGGTTACTGAACTTTTGGGTTCGGAGGTAGACGAGGAGGTCACTGTACCAAGGATCATCCGAAGTGATGTAAAAGAGATGTTCATCGGGGAATTCAGTATTGACGAGGGAAATGGTAGTATCGGAGGGGAAGGTTGTGACGAGTTCGGTGAGGAAAAGAGCTTTCTTTCTCTTGGGTGTTGAAAATTTGAGATCGTACTCCTGGAGGATAATGATCTATTGGGAAAATTTACCGTTAATTTGCTGATGATTGAGCAAGTTTTGCATGGGGTTGGAATCTGCTATGACTTTGGTGGTGGGAAGCAGAATGTAATGGTACAATTTCTGGACTACGAGGATGACTGCAAGGGCTAGTTTCTCTTCGTGATTATATTTCAAGGGTGACCCTGAGAGGTTTTTAATAATGTATTAAATGACATGCTCACAATCATCATCACTGATTTGAACGAGAAATCCTGCTACTGATACGAATGACACTGATATGTAGAGGATATAGTCATGATTATAGTCGGGTGAACTAATTAAAGGGGCATTGGAGAGTGCCATTTTAATATCGTCAAAATCTTTTTGGGCATGTTCATTCCAATGGAATGGGATGTCGTGGCATAGTAAGTGAAGGAAACCGTGTGCTCGAGTGGCATAGTCTGGGACAAATCGCCGTAAAAGGTTAGATTTTCCTTGTAGCCTCTGGAGTTGGCATAAATTCCAAGGGGGTGGAATTTCTATGATGGCCTGGACTTTGAGGGGATCCATGGTAATACTGCTTTGGGAAATGATGAATCTGAGGAGGCACTCGACAGTGATGTAGAACACGCACTTGAAAGGGTTCAAGAGGATGTTGTACTGATGACACCTTTGGAAGATGATTTTTAAATCATCAAGATGTTGAGTGCATTTTTTGAATCGAGTGGTGAGGTCATCCAAGTATGTGAGGATGATATGAGCTAGATCATGAAAAAAGTATGCCATAGCCCGTTGGAAAGTTGCGCCAGCATTTTTTAGGCCAAAAGGCATAACACGATATGAAAAAGTACGCCAAGGGGTGGTGAATGCGGTTTTGTACTGATCGGCTGGATGGATTTGGATTTGGTTATAGCCAGAGAAACCATCCATGAAGGATAAGGCCTCATGGCCTATGTAGTCGTCGATAATTTGATCGATGAAAGGCATTGGAAAGTTGTCTTTGGGACAAGCGTGATTGAGATCATGAAAGTTCATGCATACATGGATAGTTCCCTATTTTTTGTTAATGGGTACAGGGTTGGAGACCCATGAGGTATAGGCGATGGGGTAGATGAACCCAGCATCACGCAATTTGTCAATCTCAGCTTTGATGGGAGCTCCTTTGGATGGGTGTAGCAGTTGTTGTTTTTGGTGAACCAAAGTGATATTAGGCCAGATGTTTATGCAATGTTCAACAATAGAGGGATCAAGGCCAGGCATCTCTGTGTATGACCAAGCAAAAATATTTCGGTATTCTTGGAAGAGGGATTTGTAGGCGATGATTTCTTGAGGGGTGCATGCAGCACCAATGGTGATTTCCTCTACAACTCCATTTTTGATGGAAATATTGATTTTGATGGTAGGTGAAATGTTGGCCATATTTCCCTCTTCAAAAGCAACAAGGGCAGGGATGGGCTTGTTGAACTAGTCAATATGCACTGATGGGATAAAATTCTTGGTTTCGACTGGGTATATGGGGTGTTGGTTAGGAGGCGTGAAGGCTTCTTGTGAAAAGAAGAGTGCTCTATGGTGTAGCACATCCCATGGGTAGTCAGGGCTGGTTAATTCCTCGAGTATGTCCTCATCACAGTGGAATTGGTGGGAATACAAGGGATCTAAAAGAAGGATATCAATGACTGTCATCGTGTGGTTGTCCTATGGTGATGAAGAATCAAGGGGGAATGATGCAACGGGGTTGCTATAGTTCACTTGTCATAAACCAAATATCGAGATACTGAGGATTATAAGTGGTAGTTGGGTGTAAAATTTATGTGGGGAACTGAAAAGGAAAATTGGGGGGATTTGGGGGTAAGTCCTCGTATAAGTTATCCAAGAACCATGGAGGAATAGGGAGTTCTTCTAGTTCAAGAAAAATAATATGAAGAATCTCTAGTGATGGGGTAAGGTTAATCCTTGATTCTATAGGGGGTGAAGGAGTTTGAATCAGGGTCACTTGGCATTGCTTGTATTCAATGATCATAGGACATTGATATGTGAAATGATATAAGGATTAAAATAGAGAGCAAGGGCATCTCATACGTTCATTGACTAAAGTCATGACATCATGGATGTCATTGATGTTTGGTGGGGATGACGTAGCTGGACTTGGTTCATGCTGGAAGCTTTGGCATACTGATACTAATGTATTTCAGAAGTGAGGTAGCATTGGGCAATGGTGTGTATAATGGCCATATTCTAAACATATGGCACAAGCGAATTCGGTTCGCAGTCCTTTTCTACTTATGTTAGGGGAGGTAGTGGAAGTACTTGATAAAGTGACGAATGGTGATGGTGTTTGTTGGAGTTGAATTAGGTTACGTAACTCGGGTAGAGATGGGAATTTGTTGGTTGGGTGTCAATCTTTCTCACATAGTGCGCAAGGAGGTTGGACAAGTTGGGGAAGTGAAGTTGTGGGCTCTTTCTTATTTCACCTGCCCCCAGCTATGGCAGGGAGGGTAGTGAGTGGGGGTGTAGAGGGTATGGTGGGAGGGAGGATGGGAATCTGCATTGGGATTCCTTCTATTTGGGGGGGGAGGGAGGGTTGAGGAACCATCTCTGGTGGATGTAAATACCAAACTGGGATTACCAACACCATATTAGGGAGGGTAAGTGTTGCAGCTACTTGGAAAGATTGTATGCCTGGTGGAAGGTAAAAGAAGGGGATTTGAGTAATGGCTTGGGGAACTGTATCCCAAACTGGGATATGGCCTTGGGGTGAAGTGATATCGTGAACTATTGGAGTTGACAAGTTTGTAGGAGGCTCTTGAGGGAGGGGCTATGCGACTAGTGGGACATCAAATATGAGAGAAGCCTCACTGGGAGGAAGGGTATCCTCTATGTCAGTTCCTTTGGATGAGACGACACATACTTGATTGGAAGGATGAAGGAGCAGTGGTGCACCATGGTAAGTTCCTAACAAGAATGGGTCTTTGAAAATTTCGGGCCCCATTTCGATGAGTGGGTATGTCTCGGGATTA
The DNA here is from genome assembly GCA_000966675.3 of Picea glauca. NCBI lineage: Eukaryota > Viridiplantae > Streptophyta > Pinopsida > Pinales > Pinaceae > Picea > Picea glauca. Next base: position 328,459 of record JZKD02S2442333.1, read on the forward strand.
GTATGGACAAAAGGGAGAATGTTATCGATGTTGGCAGATGGGTTAGGCTCATAATGTGAAATTTGATCAATGATAATGATCTTCTCAATATGAGGGAACATCATGGTTCGAAAGAGAAAAGAGGCAACTGCCTTCATAGCGTACATGTAGCTATGACCGAACAAGATATTGTAATCGAGTGGGGCATCAATAATTTCAATGTTAATGAGAATGGTCTTGCCCCCGAGCTCTACAGGGACATTTTGGAAGAGCCCTTTGGGAGAATATGGTCACCTGTCATAAGCTCTTAAGGTGATGGAAGATGGTATGAGTTTGGGGGAGCCAAGTTTCTACCATATAGACTTGGACATGATGCATGTGGATAGACCTTCATCGATGATGCACCGATGAACTGTAATGTTCTAAATTTTCACTGTGATTTGAAAAGCTATGAGAGTAGGGAGGCAAGGTTCTTCATTGTCGAGATCAAATGTGATGAGTTGAGTATCTACAGGGTCAACTTCCCATAAGGCGGAAAGTAATGACTTTCACTGAGTGGGGAAAGTTTGAAGTACTTCTAAGACTGACATGGTCACCAGGGATTGTGCCAAGTCATCGACCAAACTGTAATTATGAGCCACCCTAGCCTGAGGGTTGTGGACATTCTTGTGCAATGGGATGCGAGGGATGCAAAGAGGTGTTTCTGTGTTAGGGTGAGGGATCGTCAAAGGGGCTCCTGTTGGTGCTAGGATGGGTTCTGGGGGAGTGGGGGGAGACTCAGAGGGTGCACACTATTGATGACTACGTGTTTGTAGAAGGACTTCTTCCTCACTAGTGAGGACGATAGTACGATCTATGGGGTTTCTTGGATTGAGATGTTGTCCCAACTATGGTGGGGTGGATTACATGTCCTATTGGGTGTTCATCACTCCTTGGTGTGGAATGGGGTTTTGAAGCACAACTGGGGGTGGTTTTTATACGTATTGTTGTGGGGTTTGTTGAGGAGCAGGCAGTGCTAGAGGATGTGGTCCATTCCCTGAGTCTTTCATCCATTTAAAATCATCAATTTTGGGGCAATGATGAGTATAATGACCGAAATCACTGCAAAGGGCAGAGGGGAAGTTGGTTGGAAGGTTATTGTGTTATTTTTTCCTTGACGCCTATTGTTGTGCCCCCCCTGGGGGTTCTAATTCCCTTGATTCTTGTTTCCCCCAGTGGGTTGGTTCTGTTGGGGGTGATTTCTGCCTTGACCTGGGTTGTTATTGTTCCAGTTTTTTTCTTTTTTCGACTGATGGGTTGGATTTGTCATATTTAGTTGTTCAAAATTTTGATATTGGTGAATGGGAGAGGGTTGAAAAAAATTAACACCATCAAGAGGGTGTCCTTGTGGTGGAGCCATGGGCTATGGAGGGCCATGAAATGGAAAGTATGGATTATTTTGTGGTAATGATCTGTATGGTACATAGGAAGGTGTGGCGCTTTCGCTAGTGTTTAGAGTATAATTTGAGGTAGAGGGAGTACCAACACTTGTTTGGATAGGTGGGTGTATTGTGGGTGTCGGTAGTGGCCCACTGATGGGTGGAGGAAGGGAAACAGGGTATGGTTGTTGATAAGGGGGTGGAGGATAATAAGGGGTTCCTCCATATGTCAGTGGATATTGAGGTGTGCAATGCATTGGTGGTTGTTGAGGTTGTGGATTGTGGTGTGTGGTATTACCAATCAATCCATCTACTGAGTGAGACATCTTGGGTTTATCTTGGCCAAATGGCATGGCTTTTAGGATATCAGGAAGCACTATGTATAAGAATCCTAATTGTGAATAGATGAGGTTGTATTGTTGAGCCTTACTGATGGATTCTTCTTCAGATTGAGGGAAGGTGGAAGCCACATCTTTACTGAGGAGAGAGACAAATGATTTGAGAAACCAATCAAGACATTGGTGTTTGGTGGTTTTTGCTTTGCACAAACTACGTTGTCGACACCACTCGTGAATGTGATCAGCAATATGTGTGGCTGAGTTTTGTTTAAAATTAGAGAGTATTTCAAGACCATAGTCATGGTGGATTGGTAATTGGAAGAAGGTAAACAATTCTTTGGCCAAGGACTCGAAGGTTGCATGGGACTCTGATTTTTCATCTACATACCATCTGGCTGATGGGCCAGTGAGTGTGTGTTGAAATAATTGTAGTTGGATGGAATCATCCATAATGTTGTTGGAAGATCACCATAAGTAGAAAGTCATGACATGGTTGGCAGGGTCATCTCTGACATTTCCTTCAAACTTGGGGATATCTTAAGGTAGTTTGGTAGGCATTGCAGGCCATGTGGGGTCATGCAATATAGGATCATTTGTGATTTTTCTTAGATTTGGTATGTCGAGAGAGACCAAATATGGAATCTGGAGTGCTAGTGGAGGATTAGTTCCAGCCATGGTGTGAGTGTTCTGTGAACCTGAGCCTTGATGGGGGCTAGGTGGGTTGGTACTTCCCCCTTGAGAGGAAGTTGGCCCCCTGCTTCTGTGTAAAGGAGAGAGAGTGGATGGTGGACCTTGGGAATTGGACCCAAGTAAGGTGGAACCAAGTAAATATGATCCTAAGATAGTGGCACTCACAGGAGTGTGAGAAGGTGGAGTCGCTGAGTTGGCAAGACTAGGAACTCCCCATAAAATAGGAGGGAGGTTTAGCAAGCGTCTAGAATGACAGGGGTTCTGTGGGTCCCCTATGATGTCCGACTAGCTGAGTGGATGTGTGTAGATGGTGGTGAGAGAAATAAATAAACAAGAGCATTTTTTGCAATTTTTTTGAACTTTACACGATATATATCTATATCAAATGTAATCAGAAGTGCATCATATGCAAAGTATTTTGATAAAGAAGCATATATGTGGATAAGTGGGTTTTGTTTGCATGGGGGATCAAAGAAAACAAATGCTCATCTCCTAAAATATGTAATGTCCTTCCTCTCAAATAACATTGGACCTTCCAATAGTACTCAACAGTGGGGTCTGAAGTCACTAGAAGAGAAACTAGTGAAGGATGAAGAAATCAATTATAATGATGGGTAGAGGAGTCATATCCCGAAAGAACTGACGATATTTCCCAATAGCCACACAAAATCCGATCAAGGTGCAATTGCAGGCCACAATTGCCACCTGGGTATATGTAAAAACATTTGGTCACTAGGTACCTCGGTCAAAGTGTGACATTTAGATTTTTAGCTTAAGAAATGGGTCACGGGTTGGATCCCATCCAAGAGGTGGGTGCCTCAAGGGGGGATGCACAGAACAATTGGACCTCAGCCTTCAACCCTTCACGAGCATCTCCTTGCCTTAGGAACACTTCACTTGGAGGATTTAAAGTTCCGTATTTTGACAACTTCTATTGTTTTGAAAATGTGAGAACCAGATAGTGGGGAGTTATTTGGATGCTTATCCCCTAAATCCTACCTAGACTAAAAGATCTCTTTTGGCACCTCCTATGGAGGAAACTTTAGTGAGTTTTTAGAAAACATTTATATGTGGTTGTTTGAGATATTGGGGGTGTGAGCCAATCTCATTGAAATTAAGTGGGAGTGGATAGTTTCATCAAGAAAAGGGTGGGGTGTTTCAGAATCCCTTTGGAGGAAAATTACTTCAACCTCCACATTTTGAAATGAAAACTATGTGAGTGAGAGGTGACTTTTGTGTGTGAATGAGTGAAAGTGTGCCAACTTTTAATAAATTAGGTGTCACTTTGTTGCATGTGGACTTCGCTTAGTTGTTACAAGTGTTTGATTACCTAATTAACTAAATGCCTTTGGTACAACCTTGTGATATTCAAAAGTACCTAGGAAACTAGCATGTGGACATGTGGGTCCTTTACTATTCCTTTAACTCCCTATTGTGATCTATTCTAAGAAAGCTTTGAAACTATCCTATATTGTGATCATGTGGGCATGTATGGGCCCGTTAAAAAACCTTTAAACTTCCCTAGTGATTTAATCTAAGAAAGTAAATTTCAACACTATCCTATATTTGTAGCATGTGGGCATGTATGGGCCCGTTACAATCTTGAGATGTGTTTGAAAAATAAACTAAGAGGAGTCCCAAGGGGGTTGTTGTCCTCTCCTAAAGGTTTAGTCCTTTTAAGGGAGATGAAATTGTCCTACAACCTTTTTTTTATTCTCAAGTTCGCTTTGAAGCGTGAGAGAAGAGCATAGTCAACGATTGTTATCCAATTTCTGGTCCCAAGGCATGTTTTATGTGATTACAAATGATTCCAACTTATACTCTTTAGTCAAAGCAAGCCATCCATGTGGAAAAATGAAAGAAAAAGAGGAAATAATGATTTTTAAACCTCCTAAGTGCCTATGTGTTTTTGACTAATCCCTTTATATGGAGAGGGAAATAAGTGTGGTGCAGATTACAATATGCATGGAATAATTTTTAAGGAGGCTAGGGACCTTCCACAAATCACAAAAAGGCTTACAATTTGTATTTTTCTACAAAGGTGCATGGGTCTTAGAGTAGACAGAGGCACATTGAGTGCCAATGCATGAACCAAAAAATACTTTTGGGTGCAGGTGCGCAGAAAGTGCTGAGTAACACAATAATTTTTGCGCACGTGCACATGATGAGTGACTCTAGGCCAATAAAATCATGCACAACTGTCACACGAACTTGAAGAAAATTCCAGATGGAATTCTGTCAACTCAACTTTGAATTGGATGTTTTGAAGGTCGTCTTGGGCCGATTATCATACCTGCAGGTTAAATAAACCAAAAGAAGAGCTAGAAAAACCCAAATGGAATAGGAACTTGATACCTTTCCCCAGTGGAGTCACCAATCTGTTGCGCCTATTTTGTCACCCAAATGAGAAAAACATAGGTGCTTACAAGCTTAGTTGGGTTAGCTAAGCAAGACAGAAGTGAAGGAAAGGGTTAGAAAAATAAACATAAAAGGCTAAACTAAGAATTAAACTAGGAAAGGAAAGAACAACTAAAATATTGAGCATAAGCACATAAGAAAAAGAAACAAACAAGACTCATGTCACCAATGGAAAGGATTATATTAGTGAAAAGAAAACACCAAGAAGAAAGAATACTTTGGGTCCCTTCTTCCTCCAAGGGAGGGCTCTTGGACCCCCACAATTGAGCTCTTCTTACAACTTTGAAACTTGAAAGAAATGATGAAATAATCCCAAGCTAATCCACTCAAAAGGTAAGGTGGATTGCCCAAATGGAATGATTCTAGTATTCCCTTGATGAGAAAAGAGGATTCCCCAAGAGAATAGCAACAACATAACCTTGCAAATGAATTCCTTGAAAATGTAGTGCACCTATGGCCTTGTTTTATAGCATCACTTTGAGGTATTATGCAACCAAATTTTAGTGTGAAAAGGGGTTTTTTAGGGCACCTTTAGGTCTTTGACCAACCACCCAGCCAGATCCAGCCGAGATTTGGATGTCAAATCAACTTGGAAGCTGAACCAAAAGTGGGTGGAAGGCCGACCAATCTCATAAATTCGTCGTTCTCAGGTGTGCATGGATTTTAGCATCCACAGTCGTGCATCATGCACATGTGCACTTTTCCTACGTTTCTAGATGGTGTATGTGCATGCATGCCCTATGTAGTCATTGTGCATCTTGATATTATAACTGGTTGTATAGTTTTGGACCTTTTGGAAATGTTTTTTTGGTAATTTTGGTCCATGGATGGACTCATAGCTGTTTGAAGATGATGGATTCCTGTAACCATTTGTGAATGGAATTTCAGTGATAACAGAGGGTTCCTTTGTTTCCTTTTTCTCGCAGAAAGTTTCCCACCAATATTTGACATGGGGAATGACTTTGAGGAGCTAAAAAGTAATCTTTTCTCTATTCAAGAAGTTATGGACAGAGAAATACCCTTCTAGAAGATTCAACCATTTGTCTACAATATTTTCCTCTATCTGACCTTCAAATATAGGAATATCGATGTTGATTTGTACCTTGAAGGGGGCGACGCCTCTGTTTGAGGAAGATGTGTCACCTGTTGGTAGCCACCGAAGAATTTGCGCAAAACTATCCATCATCTCGTTCCTCTATTGCATGAGGAATTCCTCGAGAAACATTTTGAAGGGATCTCCTATCCCTTCGTATTTCTTTTCTCCTACCATGATAGGTCACTTGGACATGCAAGATCTTTTGTCCTCAAGAGAAACAAACTCGAGACCCAATTCTTTCTACCCTGACCTCATTGGGGACATGCATTAAGAACGATAAGTAACATACCGCTCTAATACCAATGATCCATATTTTATGAGAAGAATGAAATGAATACATATTATTATCAAAATATTCTTAACACAAAATAACATTTATACAGTAAAATCAGTTTCTATTCAATAAGGAAATAAGTTGAAACTATAAAATGCAGCATAAAATAAGCTTTCTAGAATGGTGACATCTTATCTCTGAGAAGAGGTGATGGTTGCATTCATTCATAAGAAGATGAATACAATGAGGCTATAAAGGATATTTTACAATAAATATGAATGAAAAAACCTAACCCTAGGAGATGAAGCGCCAAAAGTCACGTGGGCCCCATTGGGGTAAGTTAGTACATCAACTTCTCGGGGTCGTAACTTTTGCATACAATCTCTATTTTAGGCACACGATAGCCCATTGGAAAGGTATAAATGAGAAGAACGATTTTTGAATGGCCCAAGTAAGCTCCTACGATAGTTACCTGGGCCCCAAATCCCCAAAAAACGTCATTTAGGGCCTTAAAACGACCCTGAAAGTTTGGAACCCGAAAAACTATTGAAAAATTGCTAAGGTGGAAAATTGTTTTTAGAAACAGTGGAGTAGGTGGGTGGCCACCGATATCCACCTATATCACACACCCCATAGGAAAATTTTTCTATATTATGTTGAAGTTTATTTTGAACAGGTTCATTTGGGTGATGATGCACCATGCAAAATTGTTGGAATGGGAAAGGTAAAAATAAATAAAAGGAATGGAAACCAATTGTTGTTGAAAATGATAAGACATATTCTAGGTACAAGAAAAAATCTAATTTCAACAGGGTAGTTGGAAAGTGAAGGTTGTGTATCCATATTTACAGATGAGGTGTGGAAGGTCACCAAAGGATCACTGGTGATAGCAAAAGGAGAGAAGGTAGGTACATTATATTTATGTACTGGTAATACTAACTCTTCTATCTCTTTAGATTCTATAGGAGTGGATAAATCACTTTGGAATCATAGGCTTGGACACATGAGTAAGAAGGGGATTCATATACTTCACAAATGAAATTTGTTTCCATATCTTGAACAAATTGATTTGGATTTATGTGAACATTGTGTTTATGAAAAACATAAAAGAGTCAGATTTCTTATAGTTGGAAAAGAAAAGAAGAGTGAAAGGTTAGATCTTGTGCATACATATGTATGGGGACCAACTCATGTATCATCTCTTAGTGCCTCTCACTATTATGTTACTTTTATTGATTATGCAACTAGAAAAACTTGGGTTTATTGCATTCAACAAAAATATGATGTTTTTGATACTTTTAAGAAATGGAAAGATTTGGTTGAGAATGAAACAAGAAAAAGGTTGAAGTGTCTCAGATTAGACAATGGAGGTGAATATTTCAGCAAGGAGTTTGATTATTACTGTTCATACCATGGGATTCATAGAGAGAGAAAATTTCCAGGAACAACACAAGAAAATGGTGTGTCAGAAAGGATGAACAAGACAATCATGGAGCATGCAAGGAGTATGAGATTGCATTTTGGGTTGCCCTTACAGTTTTGGGAAGATGATGTAAATATTGTTGTTTACTTAATAAACATAGGAACTGTTTTTCCTGAATTTATACTTTAAGGCTCTAAAGTATACCGTTAAGCCATCTGAAAAGCTAGAGAAATCTAAGAATAGGAAAATTAGTTATATAAAAAAGGGCTATGGCTGGTTCTTTAACTGTCTTTGTCTAGCTTCCCAGTTTTCCTGGACACTAATATCTCTTTCAATTACAACCTATGAACGTTCTAACTCAACCCAATTATTTGTTGTGTGTAAGATGGTGTTAAATAAATTTAAGGCAATGCTTGTTTGATCCGATAATCTAGGCTCAATATTGGGCTGTCTTTTAACTGGAATAGTCATGAGGGATAAAAATTGAAAGGATAAATTCTCGTGTTTTCTTTTAAGGGTTCGCTATTTTCACTTCAAAAAATTTAAGAAGAAATCCAAAACTTTGAACTAATAGTATGACAAAACTAAAGGTCGTTTCTAGTATCTAAGTTAAATTTTGAAAAGGGAATATGCATGAAATGAAAATAAAACATAAAGCTATCGAACAAGGTGAGGCATCAATTTAAGAGGAATCTCACTTTGTGACAGAAGAAGAAAATAGTTAGAAAAATCTCTTAATGAAGCATATGATATTGAAATCTAAAACATTTACAGGTCTTGCATCTGCTAATAGCCGATATAGAGGAAAAGCCATGATGATTAAATTGTGAGAATAATTAATCACCACAGTAGAGGTTGTACTAAATTGTAGTTAATCATTCATCAAAGAGATATATGAAAAATATGAAAGAACAGAGAAACACATAACTCAAAATTGACCAGATCTAGAATCTTCAATCTGTATTTGTATTAATTCAAAAATATCTTCAAATTCTTCCTTGCAATGCACCCAGAAAAAGTCCTAGCTCAGTCTCCTAAAATTATCCTTATTCCAGATCACCTATACATTGATGGTTGGTGATTTCCTAACTCCTAGGGGAAAACAGTTACAAAAATGCAAACCTCAATTGTTTGCATGATTATCTTTTATTCTCATATCATTCTATAATATAATTTTTCAAAATTATACTTCATTGTTTTATTGAAGTGTCTCCTTCTTTCAACCCAATACATTCAATACATTTTTCAAGAAAGTGTAAAAAAATTCTGGGAGGCTCTGGAAAATCCTTTTCTTCAAATAGATAAAATTTTCTCTGAATTTTTGGAAGCTGGTCTTCAATCCCCTTACTAGCAAACTTAATTGATTGAAATTTTAAGTTTGGCTTCACCAACCACCTATCTATTAGGGTAACATCCATTTCCTTTAACTGTGAAATTTCCATCTGAATTTCATTCAAACTGTCTTTGAAATTCAACTAGTGTCTTACAATGTTTATCTGTCCTAATTGCCCAGTGCAATTGTCTCTTCCAATAACTAATGATCCCTTGTCCAACAAATCAAATATTTATTCACAATCATCCCTGATTTCTTTGGCTATTTTATTGTTTTCTGCTATGTTGGTTTCCCACACTTTGAGCATGATATCGCCTCTGATCTGCTCTGTGACAAAAATCTTTGGAATTTTCAATACTTCTTCATTTTCTGAACATACAACTGCCTTTTGGAAAGTGGCCCTTGCTTCTTTAACTTATTTTTCTTCAAAAATAATATTATCAAGAGAATTGCTTACATCTTGATAATAATTATGAATAATATCTACTTGGGAGATTACTTTCTGTTGCTCGTCTTCTATCTTTGTATGTACTTTCAGTGACTGGTCCTAGAAAACTTTCAAATCTATAACTTAGCATTTCATTGAATTGACTTTAGCCTATAGTTGTCTTTATGATTCTTCTTGCTGAATAAACTGTATTTGGATAGTCTGCATCTTCTTATTCATCTTGTCTAGAATTGACTTAAGAGATTTAGTTTCTTGCTTGTCGACAGCTCTGGCCTACTCTACACATTTATTTATTTCTTATTTGATATTTTTCTTGGTATATTTTAGTTGGTTTTGCAACTGGATTATCCTATGGTTACTCTATTTCAACCTTGTTCTCATATTGTCAACGGTGAATAGATTTGTTGTTGCTAGAGCTCCCATGGAGCTCACTACCTCTGTAGTGAAATCTCCCTCTTCCAAGTTTTTCCCATCTACCAGCACCTTGTGTTTCTTTACCATACCATTTTCTCTTATATACATCTCTTGCTTTAACACAACCTTCCTCTTTTTACTGAAGAAGTAATCAGCAGGAGGTATTTCTTCTCTGGAGATAGGGTCGAGGTCACTAGCATATATGAATCCTATCTAAGGGAGCCCAAAAGTATACTGTAAAGGGGTCAAGGAAGTGATGGGATTACCCAACTCTGTGGATTTTATTTCCGCTGCTCTCTTGGGGGTATCAACATGAATAGTAGATGATGAAGGGGGGGAAGATTGACTGGACTCGGGAGGTGTCCTAGACCTTATTTATGTTTACTCTCTTGGATTCTCTTTTTGTGGGACTTCTTTATTTTGTGAAGATCCTTCGGCCCCCTGTGGATTTCCCTTGGTGCCTACTTTATCCTGTGCTTTCTATCTAAAGCCTAGGGGAATGTTTTCTTTTTCTAGAGAAGGTGTTGTTGCTTCGCCCTCTAATACCTTGGGCAAACCACTTTGTCTATGTCTCTCAAAGGTTAGAATACTAGTTTGCAAGTCATATGGTAATGTCTATACCTTGTCTAACACCTCCTAATAGGTTTTGACCCCTTTGAAAATTTCATTGCAAGGGGATTCCTCATGTTCAAACACTTTCATTCCATAGTGATCCATGTGGCTTCCCACTATTTGATAAAGGTCTTGCTTCATGTGTTCGAGATCCACCCACTTGACCTCCTCTAGAGATGTAGCTTCAACCTTGGAATGACCCAGGTTGAGTAGCAAAAACCTTCCAATCTGTACGGGAAAGATTGGCCAAAAATTCTTTTGAGATGTCTTCAGTTCTATCCCAATACCATATGTTATTATCTGATGAGCTACCTCCCTGCACACCATTCTGTCAAGGAGGAATTTCAGAAGTGCATGAGGAGGGATAGAACATTCGAAAACCCTGATATATGAGAAATTCTTCTCAATAAACCAATTGACAACTTCCTTGAGGTTTCTTATGACCGACTCTGAAATACGGGGGGGTGCACAGCCATACAACATCTGATGCACTAGTATCACCACGAAATGATAAACTTCGTAAAAATAATCCTTATCATTTTCTTCCCAAATCTTAGAATGATATTCATGAATAGGTTCAGTGTAGGTTGGGTTCCAACTCCAATTCATCAAAAGGGAAAGGAGTCGTGAAACATATAGTGTCCATGATATATGAAAACATGTAAAAGGCTATTGGTCAGCCACTGGATATCATAGTTTGATACTCCATAACCTCCTTAGCTAGTTTATCTGATAGAATTTTGTTCCAATTGAAGCTATAGCCTTCAGATGCTTCATGTAAAAGGGTTACCCATTCTACAGGGAAATGGGTAGGACCTTTCTTCCCAAAAAGTCTACATAGAATCATGGCCACATAGACCATGTACTCATTCAATGAGTCTATGGCATAAACGTTATGGGTATTGGCTGTGAATTTTGTTGGGTGTCTCCACCAGTCTTTGATTATGCAGAGGTATGTTTGATCTACCTTTGTGCATTCTTTCCTTTGAAATTCACTTACAAACTCTTTATTATAAATGTACTTAGAATTGGGAGATAGTTTGTACATTACTTGTATATGCTCCAGTATGAAAGAGTCGATGACAACCCCTTGGCTGTCCAAAATGCTTCTCATCTACACGTCTATCCTCTCTAAATCCCAATTGATCATATTGTTGTATGTCATGAGTCATGGGTGCGTGGCTACTTAGTGAAGTTCAAACTCTGCTACATCCTAGAGTTTGTTTTCAGAATCATCGAGAAAATTCTTGATTTCGTAGTCCAAGGTTTTGAAAATTTTCCTCCATGATTTGATGGAATCAATGGGATGCGGTGTTTTATCAGACACAACATCTCCTTCTGGGCTCGCGCTTTTAGCTACTTCTTCACTTTTCTTAGGTGCCTTTCTAGGTGCCATAATGTTCGCGTTTAGACTGAAAACTTGTTTGCAGAGGAAAAATATATAAGCCTAGATAAATCCAACTCACTCCTCCTTGTAAAAACAAGAATGGAATTTGAACTATTGAACGTTTATTAGCCATTATCCTGTCTTACGATGAGCGTACTATTACAGGCGATAAGGAATTAATGTTTTAATGATGAAGATACGCCTGGAGATACACCTTCATATCAAAAATATCTCCATTTGTATGTTATTAATACTGCCACGTATCGACGATTTCAAATTGGAGTTTCAAAAGGATTGCTTTCAACAAATCCGGAAATGCGAAATGCGAAAAGTAGTTTAGTAATTATTAATCCCTTTTTAAAATAACTTATTTTTGTTTTAAACTTTGTTAAAAATTCGCGATTTCACATTTCAGAATTTCGGGGATCCTGTACCCAAGAGGTATGTCATAAGAAAACCTCGAATCATGAAATCGTGATGGGATTAATTTAGGTGCTAATCACTCATATTAATTCTTTAATTAATTGAGGCTAGTGATTAATTGCTTTTTTTCGGAAATTCGGGGATCGAGCACTCGAGAGTCGACATTTTGAAAGCACTTTGACACGAGAAAACTCGAATTGTGAAACATTAATGAATCATTTATCATGTTTAAGATTTTAATTAATCACGACTAAAGGATACTTTGTGAAATGCACATCAGGACTTATAGCACCCACTTTTTCTTTTTTCTCTTTTATTACTTTAATATAAAGACTTTTCGGGATTTCGGCACGAGGACTCTGGAGTTGCTTTAACTAAATATCATACCTCGCAAAAATCTGAATCTCGAAACCCAAAAAAAAAATGAAAAGACTTTTGACTCTTTTTAAGGACTAAGGGTGGCTCCAAGACTAGAAAAAGGCGAAGTTTCAGGTTAAAAGGGTAAAAAATTAAACTTTGTGTCAACGGGACCTTCAAAATATTTGTATGGTGTAATTCCAGAGGAGGCATGGACAGGTAAAAAGGTAAAATATTGTTTTTTGAAGACTTTCGGTTGTGAAGCATTTGTCCATATTGATAAAGAAAATAGAACAAAGCTTGAGTCAAAATCCAAGAAGTGTAGCTTTATTGGATACATTGTTAATGATTTTGGTTATAGCTTATGGGATTATGAAAATCACAAAATCATTAGGAGTAGAGATGGCATATTCAATGAGAATATCATGCACAAAGACTAGTTGTAGAGAAAGAAACGGAAAAAATAAAAAACCAGAATACATAGTGCTTGATGAGATCACTAAAAAAGAAATTACAAAGGCACCAGAAAATCAAAATGTACAACAATTGGAGAAGAAGTTACCTCAAACTCCTACAAGTGTTGTTAGAAGATCCACCAGGTTAAGTAGACCCCTTTAATGATACTCTCCTTCATTGTATTATTTATTTTTGGTTGATTCTGGTGAACCATAATGTTATGAAGAGGTAATGTAGTTAGACACTAAAAAGAAGTGGGAGCAAGGAATGAAAGAGGAAATGGATTCCTTGGTAAATAAGCAGACTTGGGATTTGGTTCAGTTTCCTACAGGAAAATTATCATTGCATAATAAATGTGTTTACAAGTTGAAGGAAGAAGATGGAGGAAAAAAAAGGTACAAGGCTAGACTTGTTGTAAAGGGGTTTGCACAAAATAAAGGTATAGATTTTGATGAAATATTTTCTCTTATTGTTAAGATGACTTCAATTAGGACTATTTTAAGTCTTGTGGTAGTAGAAGATTTTAATCTTGAAAATTTATATGTAAAAACAACTTTTCTCCATGGGCATTTGGATGAAGAGATTATATATAGTAGCCACAGGGGTATGAGGTCAAAGGGAAAGAAAATTTGGTATGCAGATTGAAGAAGAGATTGAATGGCCTAAAGCAACCTCCAAGGTAGTGGTATTTGATGTTTGACAGGTTTATGATAGAACAAGGTTATAGTAGATGTCATTTTTATCACTGTTTATTTTAAAAGGATAGAAAATTGAATCTATATTATCTTGCTATTGTATGTAGATGACATGCTTGTTGCAGGGTCTAATGTGCAAGATATAAATGTGCTCAAGAAGAAATTATCTAATTCATTTGTGATGAAGGATTTGGGTTCTACAAAGAAAATCCTTGGTATGAGAATAACAAGAGAGAGGAAAAATCGCAAATTGACATTGTCTCGGGGTGAGTACATATAGAAGGTGTTGGAGAGGTTTAGAATGCAGAATCCAAAACCTTTGGCCAACAATTTATAATTAACCAAGGAAATGTGTCCCAAGACACATGAGGAGATAGAATATATGTCTAGAGTCCCTTATTAATTAGAAGTTGGAAGCTTGTTGTATGCAATGGTTTTCACAAGACCATATATTGAACATGTAGTGGGAGTTGTGAGCAGGTATATGAAAAATCTAGGTAAAGAACATTGGGAGGAAGCAAAGCATATTCTCTGGTATTTGAGAGGTATTGCTACTCATGCATTATGTTTTGGAGGTTCAAAAAATGTTTTACAGGGATATGTTGATTCATATATGGCATGTGATAAAGATAGCAGGAGGAGAATCATAGGGTAGGTTTTTATTGTAGGTGGAATAACAATAATTTGGATTTTGAAACTACAAAAGGTTGTTGCACTTTCAACAACAAAAGAAAAGTATTTTGTTGCTACAAAGGCTAGTAAAGAAATGATTTGGTTACAGAGGTTTATGGAGGAATTGGAAAAGAAGTAGGAGACTAGCAGGTTGTACTTTGACAGTGCGAGTGCCATTCATCTTGCAAAGAACTCAGCCTTCCGTTCAAAGACTAATCATATATAGCTTAGGTATAATTTCATACGATCTATCTTGGAAGATGGAAATTTGAAGTTGGAAAAGATACATACTAGCCAGAATCCTCAAGACATGTTAACAAAGAGAGTAACTAGGGAAAAACTAATTTCTTGCTCAGTTTCAGTTGGTCTTCAAGCATTAAGGTGAAGATGATAAATTTTCTAGTTCTAACAAGGATCATATTTCAACAGATACAACAACAGTGGAGTTGTTGAGATCAATCTCCAAGTGGGAGATTATTGGTTGTGGAGCCTGATTATCTTCCTGAGTCATAGGTCTTTGTTTTCATCCGTATTTACACCTCATGAAGACTGTTGTAATACCCCTAGGTCGAAACCAAAATGTAAATGTAAATACAAATGTACTTAAGATGGTCAGTTGTTTGATATAATTTTTTTTGCGCCTTCCATGGTATAGTGCGCACATGTACTGCGCACTAAAATGATAAGTGTGCACATTCTAGGATACCGCACTCAACAAACTTAAGTGCATGTGATTTTGAGGCCAGAGATCCTTTGTGTATATGTTTTATTTTGAGGTTGGTGAGCCCGGATGAAGAAAATATAGTATATATGTAATGTAAATGTAAATGTAATCACAAACAAATATTAATAAAAAACACATCACTGCACCAGACCAAGTTGATCAACCATGTAAAAGAGTATGGGGGGCTAAACTCCACTAGTTAGGGAAAGGGGGATAAAATTTAAGGATAAGGGGCTAAGTTAGGGAGATTAAGCCAAAAATGAATATTTTATTAATATTCCTTAAAGTATAAAGTATGGATAATTATTTTATCCTAAGTTCTAAGGATGGGGACAAGTGGGCCAAAGTAGTTCTCAACATGATAAGTGCCAAGTTTGAAACATACATACATATAGTTTGGACTTAGGTCATTTTCCCATCATTCCATTATCATAAACTCACTCATTCAACTGTCCTCCATACCCTCCTATCACTGTAGCTTTATCTGTACCCATACCCGTACCTGTACTTGTACATGGTTAGCTTAGGAGATGAAATGAAGAAGCAGGTTGTCAGGCCCATGGGATATTAAAGAGGTGGGTTTTCATGCCCATGAGAAATTCTCTCGAGGTGAGAAAATTGCTAGGAATTGATTACCTGAAGGTGCCAAACTACAACTACCGGTCTCTGAGACTTCCTATACAACCTATTTGTTATATCCCTAATTTGCACCATACATGCTTACCTGGCCTTAGGCCATCTCAGACTCCTTCTTTTCCAAAACACTACTGAACAACTCTTCTTAAAAAACCCTTTTATAAAGCCCCATGTGCCCTAATTCATTACTGCACATGTGTACACACTAGCTGACCCAAGACAACCCACATGTACCTACAAAAGCATGGAAAAAGGAAAGTTGTTGACAAAACACACGGCTTTGGGTAAGTTAACTAAACCTTTCATCCATGCATGGCCGGTCACTCAACCAAATACCTAGCTTCTTCTAGCCTATAAAAGAAGGGTTAGGGGTCCCATTTGAAAGGAGGAGAATCATAGTAAAGAAACTATACCCGATTAAGGATTCCCTTTGTCCCAACCTTTAGCCATCCTTGTGCAAAGAGAAGTATAGAGAAAAGTAGTTGGAAGACAGTGGAAGAAGAGACCAGGACCAGGATCGAGGAGTAGTAGCCGACTTTATCATTGTAAGGTATCATTGTGATGTTAATAAAATAATTGATTTTCGCGTTCCGCTATATGAGATTGTCATTATTGGAATATTGATTGTATGATTGATTAAATCTCTAACCCATTAGTTCATAGATCAAATGCATGTGAAGTTCTTTGTTTGTCTTTAGTGAGTGAAGGTCAGCACTGGGAGGAGAGTTGCAGTCAAAGAACAACAACAATAGAATCGGTGACCATACTGGGGACTCTCTAGGGTTCTTTGGGAATTTTTATTGGGTATTTTAAAATTGGTTTTACTACCTTTTTTGAGTTTCTGCAAGAAGTCTAAGTGTTCAGGGGTTCTGGTTCTCAATACCAATCTTCCCTGCACTGCTTACTAGACTATTTGTTTTTTGTTTTTGAGAGTCTTAAAAGGAATACACGCCCTGTAGTGGGACAACCCATGTATGTACATGCCCTACCTTTAGTCATCCCGTGTATGTACACCTGCTGATGAAGTGCTAGTTGTGTGTCTGAGAACCCAGGAAATCATTATTAGGAAGAGGCAGTCATCCTCTCCCCTACATAAGTGATCGTTCTCAGGGATATTCTAGGTCCTTCTAGGTCCCTGATTGAACAATCCATAGTTAGGTAAAAACCTTAGGATTATCTTTGTTTTGCTAAATTTTTCTTGCCTCTTCTTTGTCAAAGTAAGTTTTTGCACCTTTAAGGGGTTCTAGTTTTCAATACCAGTACTCCTTGCCTAAGATTAGCTGCTTGTCCTCCTTTTTGGAGGAAAAACAGAGGCACACATGGCCTATAGTGGGCCTGAATGTGTGCATATGCATTCTGTCTTTGGGTAGCCCATGTGCATACGATGGATATTGAAGTGATAGTCGCGTGTCTGTCTAGAAAATTTTGAGGAGGCAATCATCCTCTTCCCTGTCAAGTTTTTACTTCCCATGTTTTTCTTGTTTCTTTCTCGTCTCTATCATAAGCATTTTTCACCTAGGTTGTATTCCATCATAGCTTTCTTTTTCATTTAAAATATTTTTTGTGTTTCCTAGTTTTTTTAACTTATTTTTAGCTTGAAATTTTAGAATCGTGCATTCATCAGTTTCTTTTAGAATCTTTTGTTATTTCTTCTTTGATTGGAAGAAAATATTAAAAAAAATAATAATAATTTTGTTAGATCTCTTTCTTTCCTGGCATTTTTTTTGCATTGTTATTTGAAAAAGAAAAAAAAATTATCATAGCATTGTATTTTCTTCTAATTTGAAAAGCATTTCAAAAAGAAAAAAATAAGAAATATAATCATTATTTGCCAGTGTTCATATAAGTTTCATCATTTTTCGCAAGAGTCTTAGAAATATTACTTGCACTATTGTACCCCTTTTGAGTAAATCAAGCCTTAAAAAGAACGCTAGTTTAAAATTAATTAGACTTTTTATGTTTGTAGGGTCAACCAACTAGTTTAGGGTAAGGGCCTTGAATTAGGTTGGAGAGGAAACTCTTCAAGGCCATTGAATAAAACATTGGAGTCTGAGTTAGGGAGTGTTAAAGTCCAGTATTATGAAATTTATCCAGGACCCCCCTCTAACACAGGGGCTAAACACGAGGTCACGTGCAGAAAGGTAGCGAAGATAACCCCTCCAAAGCCCTACCAATCGTAGCGGAGAACACATATAGAGCGCCTGTCTTGGTATTTCGTCGATTGCATTTGCCATAGAGCTTCGTGGGTCTCAAATCCATTCAATTTCCTCAGTTGTCTTCCAGACCACTTGCTTTCGATACCCTTGACACATTTTGGGCTTGATACCCACCCTCTACAAGTCATGCTAGGGGGAAAAGTCCAGTCACTTCTAGCCATGATGGGGGCATTGATTCTATTGAGAAACTTAGATAGACATGACATAAACCTAAGTTCCCTTGTAAGCTTTGAAAGGGAGATCACCTTACTCATCTATGCCCTGGAAGTCCAGAGGTACAAATATTGTGGTCCCTATCTGCAATCCCTTCTAATTATAATTCTTCTAAGGTTTCCTCACAGTCTATTCAACCATTGGTTGAGAAAGTGGTCACATTGATGCAGTCATCGACTGATCCCACTTCTCTTTTGGGGGGTGATGTGCCTTTAGACCATGTAGTCTCACACCCTATTCAACCATTGGTTGTGAAAGTGGTCATGGAGATGCAGTCATCGGCTGATCCCACTCCTCTTTTGGGGGATGAGGTGCCTTTAGACCTTGTAGTCTCTCAGCCTATTCAACCATTGGTTGTGTTAAGGTCCTAACCCGCACATAGGTAGATCAATGTATTCGGATGTAATAAAGGTCAATATTAATAAGACCTTTCAATAAAATAGAATAAGGCGGGTGTAAGAAGACCTAATAG
>JZKD02S2442333.1:366293-383393 GCA_000966675.3 Picea glauca
GATCTGCAATAGACCCACCTTCTGACATCTTCATATTAAATAATCTCTTCATTAGAAATACCTTATTCGACGCCGAGGGTTTTTCATACAATTTGGCCAATGCGTCCATCAAACCTTTCGTTGTCTTTTCTTTTGAAATATTGAAAGCCACCGATGCTGCCAGGCTCAGCCGTATTGTTCCTAGAGCCTTTCTGTCTAGAATCTCCCATTCTTTTTCCTTCATGGTCGTTGGCTTCTTTGCTACTCCGCTCAATGGTAGGAATAGATCCTTCTGATATAGATAGTCTTCCATCTGCATCTTCCATAACTGGTAGTTTTGGCCGTTAAATTTCTTGACCCTAAACTTTCCATCTTCCGACATTTCTCCCACTCGAACCAGGAACCCTCTTTTCCTGCGAGTTACCTTATGCTCTGATACCAGTTGTTAGAAAAACAGGACCACGGAGCAATAAAATAAAACAAATGAGAAAAAAAACACAAAAGACACAAAATACAAGAGAGACACATATTTACGTGGTTCACCTAGTGTGGGCTACGTCCACCATTAGAATTGCCAGGTCCTTCCTTTATTATCATCCAACAAATGAAGGGATACAACCTACAGAAAAACCCATTGTAACTTCCTCTTCTTTCTCTCACAGTCTCCTCTCTCAGAATACAATATTCACCACCATCCATAGTCGTGATACATTTCCCTCATAAAAGAGGGTTTCCTTCTAGGGGAAAAAACCCTAACATAATCTCTACCATTAGATATGTGATCTTATAATGAATGGTCTAGATTTACAATGAAATTACAATATAATTTTACAAGGCAATTTTTTCCTTCGGGGGCTTCGCCCCCGAACCCCTGTTGGGGGCTCGCTTGCCCCCATACCCCCCAGCTGGGGGGATAGCCCCCCCAGACCCCACAGAGGGGGTACCCCCCCTTTGCACTCCCCCACATGGAAGAGTGTACATACTTCTGGGGTGTAAATACTTCATGGGGTATCAACACGGCTGAAAGCAAGGACCTTTGAATTAGGAAGATAATCAGGCTCCACAACCAACAACCATAACTTTATTCTCTAGAATCAGATTGTTTCACAGGAGCAGTATATTTAAATATATTGAACAATAGAAAACATTGTTGGAGATGAATTAAAATTATGGGCATGTTAAAAATGTTTGAGATGGCACAGAAGGAACCTATAACATTCCAAGCCAAAAACACTAATTGGCTTGAAACTTCAACAGGCTATAACTGGAAGCCCAGAACCCAAAAAGAGATGAAACTTGGAAATACTGTCCAAAATATGTATATGAAGAAACCAAATTTATCTTCTACCAAAAATATAATGGATTAGGTGAAAAAATTCATAATTACAGCGCAAATTTGCACCAAGTTGAAGTGTGAACAGAAGAATTAATGGACAATTTTCAAATAACCATAACTTTCTACTCAAGAATCAAAATTGAGCATGGAAGCAGGTGTTGGAAAAGTATTGGATAATAGAATATAAATATTCACCTAGAAAAGTGATTTGGGAAGTCAATTTTTCAAGAAATAAGAATAAATAATTCTGATGCATTTTGAACCAGAATTGTACATAATTTAATGAATTTGTTAAATTATTTATCCTAGCAAGTTTTGTCGGATACATATTTTGCAGAGTTAACAACAATTACATCAGAATATGATCAACACAAATTTCAAAATCATGGAAGATACATAGGGGGCTTACAACCACGAAGTTGAGATCAAAGGGATGTATGTCAATATGGGTAATGAAGGTACAAATTCAAATGGACTTGGAGAAGGAAATGAAGAAAGCATGAACTTGGTAGAGACCATTAAAAGTTTCCAAAAGGATGTCCAAAGTTATAAATATGATAATGAGAGGCTTATGAAATCCAAGAAGCAACATGAGGGATTCAACATAAAGTTAATGCAGATCTTGGAAAAAATATAAAGAATATGGATAAGGAGAATGACTTAAGAAAATCAGGAATTCAAAGGTCTCGTGATGGGAGGAGAAGAACAAGAAGTGTTGGAAGACATCACCATCACTCCCCAAGGCATTCCACTAAAAGATCACACAGAAGTTCAAGTCCATCCCTTATCAAGAAACATAAGAGGAGGTCTGGGGTGGATGAGCTACAAGGAGAAATGAACAAAATCAAGCCTCCTACATTTGATGGTGAGCACAAGAAGGATGAGGATGCAAATACATGGTTGCCAGGCACGAGGAAGTATTTTGAATTGCATAATTACTCTTCGCATGCAGAAGGAAGAATTTTCATCTATCAACTCAAGGGATAGGAATCCATGTGATGGAACCAATTTGTGGAGGTGCAACACATTGATGAGAAAAATGTTACCTGGAGGGAATTCAAGAGGTATTTTCAAAAGAAATACTTAACTAATAGATAATATGACAAGAAAATGAGGGATTTGTTTGAACTCAAACTTGGGAGTTTGGCCATAGATGAATATGAGAGAAGGTTTTTAAAGCTTCTAAAGTATGTTTCCTTCATCAAGGATGATCTAGTTAAGATTCATAGGTATTTGAGTGGGCTTCCATCATTTATCATTGACAAGATACAATATGATGATCCCAAAACATTGGAGACAATAAGGCGAGCTAAATGCCTTTATGATCAACATAAAGGAAGGCCAAATTTCCAAAATTATTGGGAAGACAATAGAAAAACAAGATGGAACATAGGAAGAAGGGTACTAAGCCACCATTCTTCATAAATAACCCTCAGGGACAACCAAATTCTAGAGAAACCAGAATGACCGAGACTGTGGGGCAAAGACCAAGGCATGAACTTATTCAATGTTGGGGTTGTGGGGGAGATCATATGTATAGAGATTGTCCTCACAAAGGTGAAAAAGGGAGGATTGTTCACAATGTACAAAAACATTATACAATGGAGCACATGGGAAAAAATGTACCTAGGATCTATGCATCCTTGGACAACAAGCAAGCTGAGTTTCAATTACATATGATTGAAGTGGAAGGTAAGATCAACAACCAAACCATTTTTATTTTAATTTATTCAAGAGCTAGTCATATTTATATAGATCCTAATATGGTGGAAAGATTGCATTTTCCAAGAAGAAAGCTTGGAAAATCTTGGTTGGTTCAGCTGTCTACTAAAGATAAAAGAAAAATTAATGATATGGTTAAGCCATGTCCAATGGACACGAATAGACTGAGTACCCGAGAATATTTAAACATCATACCTTCAGGTTCCTATGACTTACTAATTAGTATGGATTGGTTAGACCAAAACCATGCTATCTTAGACTATTATACTAAGACATTTGTGTGCTTGTATGAGGAAGGGAAACTAAAGACAATACATGGAATTCCCAGGGAAGTAACTATCAAAACAATTTCAGCATTGCACTTGAAGAAAGTTACAGAAACGGATGTCAAATATTTGCAGCACATATGGAAGAAACACCTAAATATAAGGTGTCAAATATTGAAGATTATGTAGTCCTAAAAGAGTTTGAATATGTTTTAAAGGAATACTAGGATTACCCCCTAAAAGAGACATTGATTTCTCCATCAATCTAATGCTTGGAGAAACCCCAGTATCCAAGACTCCTTACCAGATGAGTACACCATAATTGAAGGAATTGCAAATGAAACTTGAAGAGATTCTGAAGAAGGGTTATATACACCCAAGTGTGTCACCTTGGGGTGCCCTAGTATTATTTTTGAAGGAAAAGGATGGAACATTGAGACTTTGCATTGACTTTAGGTAGTTGAACAAGGTAACTGTGAAGAATAAGTATCCTTTGCCAATGATCGATGACCTCTTTGATCAGTTGAAAGATGCAAAAATATTCTCCAAGATTGATATCAGGTCAAGTTATCATTAGCTAAGAATTGAAGAAGAAGACATCAACAAGACTACTTTCAGAACATGGTATGGTTAATATGAGTTCATAGTAGTGCCATTTGGGTTATCAAATGCACCAGTTGTCTTTATGTGTTTAATGAATGGTATTTTCATAGAATACTTAGATAAGTTTGTCATTGTAATTTTATATGACATTATTATATATTCTAAGTCGGAGGAAAAGCAAGAGCAACACTTGAGGATGGTATTACAAGTATTAAAGGAGAATCAATTGTATGCCAAATTGAGCAAGTGCTCATTTTATCAGAAGCAAATTCATTATTTGGGACATGTCATTTCATATGAACGGATAGCAGTGGACCCTAAGAAGATTGATGCCATTAGAGGATGGTCAATGCCAAAGAATGTGACATAGGTAATATCATTCATGGGCCTTGAAGGATACTATAGGAGATTTATTGAAGGATTCTCAAATATTACACACCCAATCACTTTCTTGCAAAAGAAGGGTTTGAAGTTTCAGTGGACATTGGATTGTGAAAAGAGTTTCCAACACTTGAAGTATTTATTAACAAGTGCTCCAATACTAAGGATTGTTGATCCAAATGAAGACTTCATTGTATTCATTGATGCATGTAAAGAAGGGTTTGGTGGATTCCTCAGTCAAAATGGGTATGTTGTATGCTATGAATCAAGGAAGTTGAAGGGGCATGAAATGAACTATGCTACTCATGATTTGGAGTTGGAAACCATATTGCATGCCTTGAATATGTGGAGACACTACCTCATGGGGAAAATGATTGAGTTGAGGAAAGACCATAGTGTTCTGAAATATTTATTTGGATAGCCAACTCTAAATGCCAGGAAAAGCAGGTGGTTAAAATTTCTCAGTGAATATGACTTTGATATAAATCATATCAAAGGGAAAGAGAACAAGGACACCGATGCACTTAGAAGAAGGGTGCATGAGTTGCATGTTATAACCATTAACATGTACCAATCATAACTGAAAGACATAATCTTAGAGGCTGCAAAATCAGATTTACAATACATGGAAATAATAACAAAATTACAGCAAGATATTTTGCAGCAGAAAATTGAAGACTATAAGCTAGAAAATGATGCAATTATCATGTATAGGGGCATAATTTATGTACCAAATTCCCAAGAATTGAAAAATATGATATTGAGAGAAATTCATAATGTACCTTATGCTAGGAAGCAAGGTTATCAGAAAACTATTGTAGCTGTCAAGAGCCAATATTATTGGCCAGGCATAAAGAAAGAAGTTGTTGATTTTATTGCCAAATGTTTGGAGTGTCAAAAGGTCAAGGATGAGCATAAACACCCAGCTAGTTTTCTACAACCATTAACCATTCCTTAGTGGAGATGGGAAGTTGTAACAATGGATTTCATCACCAAATTGCCCAGAAAAAACAAGAATCATGATTCTATCATGGTAGTGGTGGATAAACTTACTAAAGCTGCCCATTTTATTCCAGTAAATCTCACTCACAAGGTAGCCAACATTGTTGATATTTATATGAGATAAATTGATCGACTACATGGTATACCAAAGACAATTGTGTCTGACAGAGATCCAAAATTCACATCAAAATTTTGAAAAGGACTATTTAAGGGATTTGGAACAAATTTGAATTTTAGCACAAATTATCATCTAGAATTAGATGGAAAAACAAAGAGGGTGAAGCAAGTGATTGAGGATATGTTGAGGATGTATGTGATGGATAAACCATAAAAATGGGAAGACTATCTACACTTAGTAGATTTTTCTTATAACAATGGATACCAAGAATCTCTAAAGATGAACCTGTTCGAGGCACTTTATGCAAGAAGGTGCAACACACCAGTAAGATGGGACAACCCAACAGATAGAGCAATGGTTGGGCCAAAATTACTCAGGGAAATGGAAGAGAAAATGTTGAAAATAAAAAATAATTTAAAGGCTTCCCAAGACAAGAAGAAAATGTATGTTGATAAGGGAACAAATCACAGGGAATTCAATGTGGGTGACCATGTATTCTTGAAAGTAAAGTCCAACAAAAGTTCCCTGAAGTTGGGAAATTTTTCAAAGTTAGCATCTCTTTATTTTGGGTCATTTGAAATCCTAGAGAGGATTGAGGATTGGGCCTGTAGCATACATCCTTTCCTTTCATGCATGAATGTCTATTCATAATGTATTCCATGTATCATTTCTCAAAAAGTATTTACCCAATGCTAATCATGTCATTGATTAGAATGTGATTCAGGTGGAGCAAGAAGGTGCATTTGGTTTGCATATTGGACTGAAAGATCAAGAAAATATGGAATTGATCCATAGAGATAGTAAAAGTCCAATGGACCTAGTATGGTCCTTAAGATGCAACTTGGGAGCATGAGGATGCTACGTGAGAAGAATACCCACATCGTTTTGAGTATTTTTGAAATTTTGGTTGTATATGTGTATATATTTCACTAAGCACAGTGCATAAATAAGGGGGAGGGGAATGTAATACCCCTAGTATGAAGCCTAACTGTAAATGTAAATACAAATTTACTTAAGCTGGTGAGTTGTTTGATATCATTTTGTGTGCACCTTCCATGGTATAGTGCGCACATGTACTACACACTAAAATGATGAAGTGTTCACATTCCAAGGTACCATGTGCAATAAAATTAAGTGTGCATGATTTCGAGGCTAGAGAAAATTTGTGTATATGTTGTGTTTTGAGGCTGGTGAGCCAAGATGCAGAAAGGACAATATATCTATAACGTAAATGTAAATGTAATCACACACAAATATTAATAAAAAACACATCACTACAATAGACCAACCATGTAAAAGAGTATAGGGGACTAAACTCCACTAGTTAGGGAAAGGGGGATAAAATTTAAGGATAAGTGATTTGGGTGGATATCGATGGCCACCCACCTTTTCCAATTGGCTCAAAATATTTTTGGCAATTTTGGCAATTTACTATTTTTAGCAGTTTTAACTTCCAGGGCCATTTTGAGGGCCTAAATGAAGGTTTTTTAGGATTGGGCTTCTCAATGATAGACAAAGGCATGATTGATCCCCCATAATGAATCTCCTCAACCATACCTTTCCAACAGGCTATCATACATCTAAAATGGAGATCGTATGCAAAACTTACGACCTCGGGAAGTTGATAGACTAACTTACCCAGACAGGGCCCACATGACTTTTGGCGCTTCATCTCCTAGGGTTAGTTTTTTGGATGTCTATGGTTTTGGCATTCCTATTTATTGTAAAAAGGCCTTCAGAGCCTCATTGTAATGATCTTCTGGCGATTGAGTGCAACCATCACATCTCTTCTCATAGATAAGCTGCCACCATTCCAGCAAGCTTGTTTCTGCTGCATTTTACAGTTTCAACTTATTTCCTTATTGAATAGAAAACCAGTTTTACTATATCTCTCTTATTTTATGTTAAGCACCTATTAATAATATGTAGTCATTTTGTTCTACTCATAGAATCAAGATTAGTGGTATCATAGTGGTCTTCTCCTTGTCATCTTAATGCATGTCCCCAACGAGGTCGAAGTACAAAGAGTTGGGTCTCGAGCTTGTTTCTCTTGAGGACAAAATCTCTTGCATGCCTAGGAGACCTCTCATGGCAGGAGAAAATAAATATGATGAGATATGAGATCCTTTCAAACTGTTGATTGATGAATCCCTCACATAACAAAGGAACGAGATGATGGATAATTTCGCGCAAATCCTTCGGAGGCTACAAAGGAAAGGCATCTTCTTCAAGTGGAGGCACTGCCCCCTTCAAGGTACAAATAAATTTTGATATTCCTATATTTGAATGTTAGATAGACATAGATGCTATAGACAAGTGGTTGAATCTACTAGAAGGGTATTTTTCTATCCATAATTTTTTGAATAGAGAAAAGATTACTTTTTCTCTCCTCAAAGTCATTCCCCATGTCAAATATTGGTGGGAAAATTTCTGTAAGAAAAAGGAAATAGAGGAACCCTCATTATTTACAGTCACAGCCACCCGGGAATCCTTCATGGATGCTATTAAGGAACAGTACTACCCTATTAGAAGTTATGATGACTTTTCTACCAAATGGACCACACTGCGGTAAGAAGGAGACCAAGCAGTGCCAAATTTCACAAATATCTTCCATACCTTGTGCACGAAGCTAGGTATCAAACATTCGAAGCGACATCTGGTGCTCAAGTATTGTGGTGCTCTACATAGATACATCCATACTGAAATGGAATTTATGGACATCTCATCCTTGGGTGCGGCCTATCGATATGCCATTAAAATTGAACAGAAGCTCAAACAAAAAACGCAAAAATTTGGGCCTGGGAACCCCTCACAACAAAATCTAGGAAAGGGCGACCCCAACCCATAGAACAAAGGATAGAGAAAAGATGGACAGTATCAGGAAAAGAAGTCTAAGATGAAAGCAAATAAGGACACTGGAAATATAAAGAAAGATATCGGGAAGTGGTGCGACTTCCATAAGAGCCCTTGACATAACACTGCTGACTGCTGCTCAAAGAAGTCATTGGTGGCCAGAGTGAAAGCCTCTGAATCAGACGCAGGTTCTGACTCTGATCCAGAACTAGAAAGGGGAAGATAGATCATTGACGCAGAACCTAGTTCCACCATTGCTACCCCCAAGATCCAGCCTAGTGAGCTAGACGAGACAGAAGAAGGAGAACGCCTCTTCCATTCGTAGATGCAGGTAAAAGGCACCCCACTACGCTTCATCGTTGATAGTGGTAGCCAGAAGAACCTCATCTTAGCATAGGTCATCAAGCGGTTGGCCCTGCCGACAACACTGCACCCAAAACCCTACACCATTGGATGTCTCGGCCAAGGAAGCGATCTCCACGTCAGCCAACAGTGTTGACTATCGTACGAAATCAATCCCTTCAAGGAAGAGGTATTGTCTGATGTTTCTCCTCTTGAGGTTTTTGATGTTCTTTTGGGCCAACCTTATTTATAGAAACATCATGTTGTATATGAGTCTAGGCCTTGTAGTATTATTATTACTTTGAACAGGAAATTGTACAGGATACTCGAGGCAGTCTGACCTAGTGCTATTTCCTTGATCTCTGCTAATCAATGCACGAAGGTCATCTCTCATATGGGGAAGTTTGTCTTCTTCGTGATTCGCTCTCAGAATAAGTGAAAGATCACAACCACATATAGGGTCTCTGTGACTGACCTCTCCACACAGCAGAAGCATGTAGATAAGTTCATGGAAGAATACTCATATATCTTCTCCTCACCTACCAGGGTACCTCTGCACTGCTAGGTCAAGCACCCCATCAATCTGACCCCCAACGCATTGCTTCCTAATGGGCCAGTCTATTGTCATTCTCTGTTAGAGAATGAGGAGATCAAGTGACAAATCCAAGAAGTTCTCCAGAAGGGGCACATCAATCCTATCTCATCGCCTTGTGGGAGCCCAATCATGCTAGTACAAAAGAAAGATGGAACTTGGTGAATCTGCATTGATTACCAGGCTCTGAATAAAATCACAGTTAGAAACTGGTACCCGATTCCTTGAATTGACGACCTCCTTGATCAACTCATGAGGGCCAAATACTTCAGTAAGATTGATATGAATTCCAGCTACCACCAGGTCCCGATAGAACATACAGATGTATGGAAAACCGCCTTCAAGTCAAAGGAAGGCCTTTTTGAATGCTTGGTCATGCCCTTTGGTTTAACAAATGCTGCAACCACTTTCATGAGGATGATGGATGATATCCTGTGACCATTCACCAATACTTTTGTAGTGGTGTATCTGGATGAAATTCTCATTACAGAAAGACATGGGATGAACACTTGCAGCATATTCAACAGGTTCTACACACCCTACGGCAGCACAAGCTATATGAAAACTTGGAAAAATGCTCCTTCGGCATGGACAGGGTCCATTACCTAGGCTACATCATTGATCAGCATGGCCAAACTGAGGTCTTAAATCAAATGATTGTGCATATACTTTGCATGTATAATTCAAAGAACCCTCACACATGGGATGAGAGCCTTCCCTATGTCCAACATAGCTACAACCGAGCCCTGCATAGCTCAACCGACCACATCCCCTTTCAGGTGATGTTGGAATTCCAACAATTGGATCCCATAGATGTTGCACTTCCCCTTGTGGTCACCTCGATCGAATCATCTTCTGTTCCAACTGAAGCTGACAAAGCCAACCGGTTCATTGAGTGAATCCAAAACATCTTCCAATAGGTTTAGGATATCCTACAGAAGTCCAATAACAAGTACAAGCAACACCATGATCAACATTGGGTGCCTCATAAGTTTAAGGTGGGCGACAAAGTTTGGTTGCACTTGCAGAAAGAACGCCTTACAGGACCCCATAGGAAGCTTCTCCCACTCCATTATGGTTCATACGCCATCACCAAGGCCATGGGTGATAATGATTTTGAGCTCAAAATTTCTCCTTTCCTTGGCCTGCATCCAATGTTCAATGTGGATCTCCTTCGCTCTTATTTCCCACCATTATTGGACACCTCAAACGTAGAAGAACAATTGACACCAACAAAGATCAACCTTGACTGCATACAACAAGAATCTAGAGATTAGATTTTGGACACACAGATCAAGGGAACTCGATAACAAAGGATCTAGCTTTATCAAGTCGTCAAAGTAGGGCAACTCCTTCACCAAGGCAAGTGGCTCACCCGAGGCCAAATTCAGTAGAAATTTCCTCATCTGATGGGGGAACTCAATGAAATGGATATAATTGATTCCTAAGGAGGGAGGATTTATCCAGGTGGATATCGATGGCCACCCACCTTTTCCAATTGGCTCAAAACATTTTTCTGGCAATTTTGGCAATTTACTATTTTTAGCAGTTTTAACTTTGGGGGCCATTTTGAGGGCCTAAATGAATTTTTTTCTGGATAGAGATTCTCAATTATAGCCAATGGCATCATTGAGCCCAAAAATGAATCTCCTCTATGATACCTTTCCAATGGGCTATCATACACCTAAAATGGAGATCGTATGCAAAAGTTACGACCCTGGGAAGTTGATGTACTAACTTACCCAGACGGGGCCCACATGACTTTTGGTGCTTCATCTCATAGGGTTAGGTTTTTGGATGTATAGGTTTTCTTGCATTCCTATTTATTGCAAAAATGTCTTCAGAGCCTCATTTTAATGATCTTCTGGCGAATGAGTGCAATTGTCACATCTCTTCTCAAAGATAAGCCGCCACCATTCCAGCAAGCTTGTTTCCACTGCATTTTACAGTTTCATCTTATTTCCTTATTGAATAGAAAACCAGTTTTACTGTATCTCTATTATTTTGTGTTAAGCACTTGTTAATAATCTATAGTCATTTCATTCTGCTCATAAAATATGGATCAATAAGGGGATAAGTTAGGTAGCTTAAACCAAAAAGGAATATTATATTAATATTTATTAAAGCATAAAGTATGGATAATTATTTTATCCTAAGTTATAAGGATGGGGACAAGTGGGACAAAGTAGTTCTCAACTTGACAAGTGTCAAAATGGGAACATGCATACATATAGTTTGGACTTAGTTAATTTTCCCATCATTCCATCATCATCCACTCACTCATTCAATTGTCCTCCATACCTTCCTGTCATTGTACCTGTATTCATATCCATACCCATACCTATACCTATACCTGGTTAGCTTAGGAGTTGGACTAAAGAAGCGGATTGTTAGGCCCATGGGATATTGAAGTGGTGACTTGCCAAGCCCATGAACAATTATCTTTAGGTTAGAGAATTGTTGGGAATTGATTTCTCGAAGGTTCCAAAATGTAGCTACAGGGCTATGAGGCTTCTTGTCCGGCCTGTTGTTGAAACCTAGAAAGGAAGTGGGGCAGCCAAGGGACTGTTGAGAAGAGAAGGGGCACACTTCCTAGGGTGGGACAAGCATATGGGGAATGGGGGATTGTAGGTTGTTAGCTCAAGTTGGCACCTGTGATGGATTTTTTCTTGTTTTGTGAGATACATAAGCCTGGTTAGGAATTTATTTACCAGGGAGGAGTTTAGTCCCAGCTCGGGGGTGACCCTGTGATGAGATTTTTGAGCGATGTAGTCTAAGGTTGGGAGTAATGTGGAAGGTATGCACACATTTGGTGATATTTTTACCAAGACAAGTGTCAATTGTGTGTTAAATTACATGTTGCATTATTATTCATGCATTTATATTTATGGGTTTTTCCTGTGTTTGTTGCATGTGTATTTTTATTATTATTCTGTAGGAATCTATGCATTTGCAGAGTTTCTATATGTTTTAATTTTGTATACAGTTCAAAAATTTTATGTGGCATATCCCAGTTCGATGTTGGGGATGTTACAACTATACATCTTGGAATAATGTACACCCTTCCACACAGGGGGGTTGCAAGGGGCTCATCCCCCTGGCTTGGGGGTCTCGAGAAAGTGGGCTCCTGATTGGTGTTCGGGAGCGAAGCCCCCAAAGGAAAATTTTCCTTGTAAATGTATATTGTAATTTCATAGTAAATATGGACCATTCATTATAAGGTCACAGATATGACGGTAGAAGTTATGTTAGGGTTTTTTTCCCTAGAAGTAAACCCTCTTTTATGAGGGAATTGTATTGTGGCTATGTATTATTATGAATATTGTCTTCTGAGAGAGGATATTGTGAGAGAAAGAAGAGGAAGTTACAACGGGTGTGTTGTAGGTTGTATCCCTTCATTTGATGGATAATAATAAAGGAAGGACCTGGAAATTTCTCTCGTGGACATATCCCACACTGGGTGAACCACATATATCTGTGTCTCTATTGTGTTGTGTATATTTTTTGTTTTATTTCCACATTTGTCTTATTTAATTGCTCTGCTATCCTATTTTTCTAACACTATCGACCATCTGACTTCCCTAAATGCTCCTTGTATGAAAGTGGTATCCCCTCCACCACATGTTAATTATGTGGTTTCATGTCCCATTCCTTCAACTGTTGATGAGAAGGAGCCTTTCACTATATGCTCTACTTTGTTTGACTTAGATCCAGTATTTGACATGGTGAACCCTTCAATGGGGATTTTGGAGTTTGATCTTTCCCCTGTTACCCCTATTGAGTCTCTTGACAAAAAATATTTCCAAAGTATTATGCTTCCATCCGATGAATACCTCTCGGAATGGTCAAGGATCATGAGCATAGTTTTTTTTCTATTGCAAGATCATTAAAAAATGAAACATATAACCATGAGAATAATTCGCTTTCTATGTTAAGCTTGTTAAAAAATGAAACAAATAACCATGAGCATAGTTCATTTTTTGTGTCAATCTCATTCAAAATGAAACAAACCCTCGTCCAATTGAGTTGAGTATTCCACTAGATCTAGTACCTAAACCTTGATTTCCTCTGCTTGTGTCAGCCGATCCTCTTTCTTGATCTCTCTATAGTGAACATATTCCTATTAGTATCTAGGAGTCTAATTGGGTGCAGAAGAAGAGTCGACAGATGAAACAATCTTGGGGGGCATTTCTCCATCCTATGGATATCCTCCTAGAGTTAAGCCTCTAGCTTCTACTGATCATATTGGGTGCAAAGTACCAACCCTTGGACATCAGATTGGGAAGAAACCATTCAATGGGTATTATTCTGAGCATAGTTCATTTTCGGTTTCAAGCTCGTTAAAAAATGAAACCAATCCCGAGAACATTTTTATTCTTAGTTTCAAGCTCATTTAAAAATGAAAACAATCCCAAGCACAATTTCATTATAGGTTTCAATCTCCTTTAAAAATGAAACCAACCCTGAGCACAATTTCATCATTTGTTTCAATATCGTTTAAAAATGAAACCAACCCTGAGCACAATTTGATTCTCGGTTTCAAGACCGTTTAAAAATGATAACAACCCGAAGTATAGTTTCATTCTTTGTTTCAATATCATTTAAAAATGAAACCAACCCTGATCACAATTTCATTCTCTATTTCAAGCTCATTTAAAAATGAAACCAACCTTGAGCATAGTTTCAATATTTGTTTCAATCTCGTTTAAAAATGAAACCAACCTCAAGCACAGTTCCATTCTCTGTTTCAAGATCGCTTAAAAATGAAACCACTTCTGAGCATATTTTCATCCTTTGTTTCAATATCATTTAAAAATGAAACCAACTTCGACCATAGTTCATTCCTTATTTCAAGCTCGTTTAAAAATGAAGCAGATGCTTCGAGAACATATTCATTCTCTATTGCATCAATATAGTTAAAAAATAAAGCAGATAATGATGAGCTTGGTCTCTTTTCTTTCTCGTGCTCATAAATAAATGAGAATAGGTTACCAAGTATACTTTTATCACTTTTTTGGGCTCTTAAAAGCTATATGAAAAAGTAACTCTTTGAAGTCTCATTTAATATCTTTTCAGACTCTCTAAGCATGAAAAGATTGTGAAGCGAGCTTGTTTCTTTTCACACTCGTTAAAATATCTGAAAGGGCGTCTATTTGGTGTAAGTTTAACCCTTTTTCAGATCAGATGGACTAATTATGAAAAATGACTACTCTAGTATATCTCAAATAGAAGAGTTCTCCCCGGTATTGTTTTACACTCTTTTGGGATTTGGGGACTAAATTTACGAAAAAAAACACTCTTGAAGTCTTCTTTAATATCTTTTCAGAATCTCTAAACATGAAAAGACCACCAAGTTTACCTTCTTTAAGCTCATAAAATTATACATTGAAGGACCCATATGGGATCAAACCCCTCCTTCTTCAAGTTTGTTAAACATGTGATGAGGGACTCATCGAAGATGAGCTATATCAAGCATATGTTATCCTCCTTAAGATTGTTAAAAAAAAAAGAGGTACTCACCAACAATGGTGGGGGGGAATTTTGAGGGAAGTGGGTCAAGTTTTGGAAAGCGTTATGGAAATTTTTTGTTGTGACCCTTGAACATGGCACATGTTTTAGTCTTGTTTTACAGTTGGGTAATCCTCTTGTCTCTGATTCATACCAATCCTATGAGTCATTATACTCCTTTGGTTCACCTGAAGAGTGCCCCAGTTATGTTAGGGTCCTAACCCGCACATAGGTAGATCAATATATTCGGATGTAATAAAGATCAATATTAATAAGGCCTTTCAATAAAATAGAATAAAGCGTATGTAAGAAGACCTAATAGAAGCTTCCTCTTCTAGAAGGATCTTCCTCTAGATGTTTCTCTTGATAGACATATTTAGTATAAATAAGGGTCGAGGGTATGAAAACCCTAGCTTGAAGATTATTGTAATAGAGAGTTACTCGATTGGAGTTTTCCCCCTCGAAGAGGCCTGTGAACATTGCTTTCTGAATCAAAGTGTTATTTATGTTGTTGTTCTCATATAATTTATGTGTTATTGTGAAGATTATGTTGGTTATATTACTGTTATTCTTCCATTTCTAGCATTCCATTTTTGTTTTGCATACTTTTTATATCTAGTATATTGCAAGTGGTATCGGATCACTTTCCTTGGCAGAAATTGTGGGAATTTTTTTTCCAGGGTAGAGACGTATTCTGGCATCTTTAAGCCACAGAGATCTGTCGTTACATGCATAAACCTGTGGTTGAGGGATTCATACACGCAGGAAATACAAGTGGTTCTTAAGCGCACATCTGTTGGCTACCCTTGTAACCCCTGTTGGTACCCCTTCAAGTGGTAGCACATCAGAAAACACCTGTGTACGGATCGGCCTATATTTCCTAAATCCCTCTTTAGATAAACCTATCGGTCACCGGACTGCTATAGTGTCAATGAGAACAGCACTCGGGAATATACTCTCTAGTACCTAGGTAGTCGGGTAGTACGGCTAAGGGTACGGTCTATCCTCCTTGGTTAGTGCCCTAAGATATTGGGTCGAGTACTACTGTTGGACCCCACACGTATATCAGAGAGCTGTAACACAGGGCAAACCCTTGTCTATAGAACCCTTGAATACCTAACCCTTGGGGAACAGAAACAAAAACAAATTAAAATAGACAAGATCTTTTGTCACGCAACTATGTTCAGGTTGCCAAGTAAATACGTCTTTCTTTTTTATTAAGCATTTGGGGATTTCATTAGCACAGTATTCTTTAGATCGGAGTCTAGAAAAATTTTCACCATTATTTGAGACCTATTCCATTGGATTCATCTCTTCTCCCTCATCACATTCATCCATATCATTTTTCAGCAAAGTTTTTGACCCCGCCCGCCCCTTTTCAGTTCACCCATCCTCATGGCCCATACTCATAGCCAATACCTAGAAACTCGCTTCAACACCTTGCAATCTAGTTTTCTTGAAACCCCAAAAAAAGTGAAACAACTTAGTGCTAATGTTGCCTCCCTAGATCCATCCATCAATGCTACCATAAATACAACCATACAGTCCTCAATGGAGGAAGTCAAACAAGAACTGACCACCTAGCTTGAATCTGTCTTTGCCTCACTCTGCACCAAACTGAAGATGCCTACAAATGACCATTTCTCTGAAGCACCTACAAAGACTGAAGGTGAACATTCCTCCCATTCCCATACCTTTCAATCCCATCACTTTCAATGTGACCTACGCCTTCCGCGGGTGGATGTGACCAAATTTGATGGCTCGGACCCCACTGGTTGGGTAACCCAAATGGAACATTATTTCTCTTTATACAACATTACAAATGAATTGGCCAAACTTTGGTATGGTTTTCTCCATCTAGATCAAGAACGTTGGCAATGGTGGCAATGGAGAAAAACTTCTCATCAAGGGTATATTGCTTGGACCCAATTTGTGACTGAGCTTTATGAATGCTTTGACATAGACACCAACCATTTGGGTTGTTTGACAAAGTTGAAACAATCAGGCACAGTAGAAGACTTCATAGCTGCCTTTGAGCACCTAGATTTTCGAACAGAAGGCATGATTGATGCTTTCTTTCACAAGTGTTTTATCAGTGGCCTCAAGGAGGAGATTCAGGCCCATGTCCTCATGGCTCGACCCTCAAGTTGGGTGGAGGCTACTAAACGAGCCAAAGAAGCACAATAGGTTGTATCCTCTCAAAATAGGAAACCCTCCTTTATCCCTCACCCTAAACCAGTCACTCCCACTACTCCCTCCGCCCCATTAAAGATCCAAAAATTAACCAGGGCTGAAATGGCTGAACGCCAACTCAAAGGCCTTTGTTATAATTGTGATGACAAATATTTCCCAGGCCACAAGTGTAAGGAACAAAAGATTTTTATGGCCATCTCTGAGG
>JZKD02S2442333.1:383403-394498 GCA_000966675.3 Picea glauca
GTCTCTCATACGATTCAATAACAAGGTCTTTCCATGTGTCGTCTTCGAGTCAATGCTGCCAAATCATTGGTCGTGTCATCCATATGTTCAAGAGCAGTCCAAACCTTTATTGAGTCGGCCATCTATAGTTATACTTTCATTCCGTGTCGGCCTTCCCTGTGTCCAAATTTCAATTTTCTCATGCTCTGTTTCACTTACAAACTCTGTTACTCATTTCGTGTCACTGATGTGGGATACATCAAGGCCCTCCTGTGACGAGTCTTGTTCTGTTGACTTCAGCACATTATCTGGAATTAAGACTTACAAATTATTCAGTACCTTGAAGCTTGCATGCCTCAATGGCAAGTTTCTCGCTTTCGACAGTGGGTTTACATCATTGACTTCTGATCGAGAGATTTCGTCGAGTGTTCGACATCAACCCATTTATTCACAGTCGACGTATTGTACTATAGTACCTTGGGATTCATTGACATTAATGGTGATTTCCCTCGCACTTGTTAACGATATACTTCAATGACCGGTAATCAAGTGTTTCTACCATGTTCGACTTCAACACATGTAATCACATGGTCAGATTCGTACTTTGGGTGACGAGATTGAAGACCTGGATATTGTCTTTGTGATCCAGGTTGCGATGGAGCATACATGATTTGCGACACATAGATCCACTGTGTATGATTCGTGGCTATGTCATCTTGACTGAAAATTTGTCGCACAGATCCACAGTGTATTCAGGTGGTTGTGCTATATAGTGACGGCATGGATCCACAGTGTATGATTGGTGGCCATGACCTTGGTTTAYGATGTCATCARTCTATGATCTGAGTATGGGAATGCCTACCTCGGAATTGATATACATGATATTCTGCTGATGCTTGGATGTTTGCAGGTCTCTGATTAGATGTGCTTTTGGTTCTTGACACACACATGCAGCTTACAAAGTCTCTCGACTGTCACTGGTTCCAGTCTCAGACTTTGGGGGGCATTCTGTTATCCACAAATTTGGTCATTGTGATGATGTTGTGATGATGTCATGATGATAGAAAATCAAGCTCTTTACCAAGAACACTTTCCTGAGAAAGGTTACAGTTGTCTTCTTCCAGAATTCATACTTTGAAAAATGTTCGCAGGCTGCTTATATATTCACTTGCGGGAATGCCTGTTTCCCGCGGGCTACCTTAAGCTATGGTGCGAACTTCCCGCACCGTACTCATGGTTAGGGTGCGGACATGATTTTAAAGGGGAAAAAGATAAAGATCTCGAACCTTCTAGAAGGGAATCTTTTAGAAGGATGAGTTGGCTTTCGAGTGGTTACTCAAGTACTGTCATTCCAGATATCTTGGGATCATTCCCTATCCAAGTAACTAATCTATCTCTTCCTATTTATTGAGGAGATTGCTCATGGAAAGGGTTAAGTGAAGAAGTTCAGCAAGTTAGCAAGAGATTGATTAGAGAATTAGTGCAAGACTGTATGGAGGACTGATGCTACAGTAGCAAAGGACAACAGCAAGGTCATCACATGTGGTTGATTTTCTTCATGCATGAGCAAATGTGTGTGTCAGAGATGGAAACCATCGAAAGGAGACCTATGACATCAAGGCTCAGGTTGTAAGATTCTCTTTCAATTAATGCAATACAGTAATATGTCCCTTTCCCATAAAGATGATGTCACTTTATTACATAATTCCTTGATCATATGTATAGACTAGTCATTGAATATCTTAAATTGTCTTTACTTCGATTGGTTCGTTTTGTTGTGATCTGGACGGGACGAGAGCATTGAAGCAAAGCTTGGAACAACATAGACCTAAGAAAAGCGTTCATAAGGTATGTCCATAGCCCTCATCTCTTAGTTCATTCAATAGGCTAGATCTAGGGAAAGTGTATTATTTTGTCCTGTTTTGTTCTAGATACTAGGTGGATCTAGGGAGGTCAGTTTGTGTCCGCACTCATGGAGTTATCCTATAACAGTCTACAATATAACTGTGGAGAGCCCTAAAAATGATGTTTAGGTCCTCAAAACGACCGTCAAAGTCAGGGACCCGAAAACTAGAAAAACACTGCCAAACTAGAAACCTGCCAAAATGATCCAATTGGAATAGGTGGGAGGCCACCGATATCCATGTGGATCACTAAACCCCTAACTTCTCATGTAGGTAGAATAATATATTTCCATGTAATAAAGGATGATGCTAGTTAATAAGGCCTATTTAATAAATATGTGCAAGTCAATGTAAGAAGACCTAATAGAAGTTTTTTCTTCTAGAAAGATCTTCCTCTAGATTGTTCTTTAGAATATAGAATTAGTATAAATAAGAGTAGAAGGTATGAGAGGGATTTGTCTTGATAATTATTGTAACAGAGCTCTGCTCTGCTGGAGGTTTCCCCCTCGAAGAGGCAAGTGAACATTGCTTCCTATCAATAAAGGTATCATTTTGGTGTTCTGGTTCAATATATTTTGTTGTTTCACTGCTATATTTTTGTTCTTTGTTGATATTCCATGGGTATTCACTGCTATATTCTTGTTTTCTACTAGTATAATAGATCTGGTGCCTAACAGATAGGAACCTCACTCGACTTTGTTTTCCATATATGCAATGTTCACAAAAGTCGATCTCTAAGCCACATTCAGGAAACCCTTCGACGATACCTTTGTTATGCATAGATCAAAGTCCCTTTTCTCCAATGTGTCCCATCCTCTCATGCCATATCCTAGTCGAGTTGATTTTATCATGTCTTGTCGATTTGGCTTGTATCGACTCAACCCGAGTCGGGTTGAGTTGAGTCGAAATCGAGTCAAATTCAGGAGCAACGATGTTGTTGTATCTAGTTGAGTCAACATTCCTCAATAACTTGTATAGGGTTTCAATCCAAACTCCTTTCATTAAGACCATCGCACCTCTGAGCATCTTGCAAGAATCCTTCTGAAGAAAAGTGTGTACCCCATCATCACTCATCTTACTGAAAGATATCTAATTTATTCCCAAACCTGGAATGTGTAGCACACCTGGAAGGGTTCTTTTCCTCCCATCCTGCAATATCAGTCAAACTCTTCCTCGTCCAACAATTTTGGTTATCGAGTCATCCCCCAAGAACACATCACCTCCATCATATCATTCATGCTCGCAAAACCATTCTCTATGTGGTGTCATATGATAGGATGCTCCCGAGTCAATCAACCAAACACTTTGATCCAATTGTGTACTGATCAAGGTGTCATATTGCATAATATTTCCCAAAGATTTAATTTTAGGTGTTAGTGGCCTTGATAACAAATCAACAAAATTATTTTCCATGCACTTCATATACTTGATCCCTAGATGAAATAGTTGCAAAATCCTATCAACTTAAAATGTCTTTGTTTCTCAACATTATTTTGAGTCCATAAATATTACAAGGATAATGGTCTCCTTATGCAATAAACAATGCTTCCACTTCTTCAATTCTTACACCAAGACACATATGTTCTTGTCATGTCTAGTATAATTCAATACTACTCTATGTAATAGCTTTGAATGATATAGAACCCCTCCTTTGCATTAGGACTGCACCCATAACATAGAAACTAGAACAAGGTTCCACTTCAAATGGCTTCTCTATGTTAGACAGTGCTACAACCAGGGCTTGACTAATTTGCTAATCTTGTAAACAAGGTTCCACTTCAAATGGCTTCTCTATGTTAGATAGTGCTACAACCGGAGCTTGACTAATCTTCTAATCTTGTCTTTCAAATTTTCTAATGCTTTATATTGATTCATACCCCAATGAAAACTCTTATCACTAATTATGGGAACATGAAGTGGTACTTCCACAATTGAAAATGACACTATGAACATCCTAAGATACTCTGAAGCTCCCAAATAACTCTGAACTTCATTGACAATAGTAAGGGGTTCAACCATTTAACGATGATCTCTATCTCCATGAAATACCTCACCTCCAATAATCACATGCCCCATTTACACTAGAAACTTCTTAACACATTATACATTAAAATTTTATTACAACATCAACTTAGTGATATATGATGATAGTAATCATGCATATTGAATGACCACATAATAGTAAAAGAACAACATTGTTTAAATGGCTTATTAAATCAATCAAGATAAGATTAGTTTTTCCATTATCTTATCTTTTTAATCTATAATGTTTTCACTTTTTTAATTTAACTTAATTTGATAATTAACTCATCATAATTTTAAATTTTAAATTTAAATTAATTTAAAAAATTTGAGAGAAAATTTATGAGATATTTTTTGGGATTAAATGCTTAATAGCAATTGATTAATAATTATCATGATTTCAATAGTCCACTTAACACTAATTACATCCCATGATGTTCATAGAGATGAAGAAGTGAGATTAAAACCAACAAAATAAATAATATAAAAAAATTATCAATAATTTTTCTCATATTTCTATCATCGCATCTCATACATACATAATTCTCATACATACATAATTATATGTAATGTATCATCTTCCTCTTCCTTTTTTTCTCTCTTATTTCCATGTTTTTCACCTCTTATTTCCATTTTTTCATCTCAATTATTATACAATTATTATGTGTAGTGTATCCTCTTCCTCAAATGTCACTTGTCTTATCTTACGCATCGCTATTCCCATTATCTTATCTCTCATAATTATGATTTCCTCATCATGATTTCCAACTCATCTTATAATTATGTGCATTGTATCCTCTTCATCAAATGTCACTTTTCAACGAATGGTCCAATTTTACTTGACAGTCTTATTTTATCATCCTTTCACTACCAGCACGGCCCCATTTTCCAAGAGATTACATGCAAATATACGTTGATGGGATTT
This sequence comes from Picea glauca, assembly GCA_000966675.3. Lineage (NCBI taxonomy): Eukaryota > Viridiplantae > Streptophyta > Pinopsida > Pinales > Pinaceae > Picea > Picea glauca. Next base: position 388,234 of record JZKD02S2442333.1, read on the forward strand.
GCTTTTACTCTCTCATAATTAACACTTCTGAATGGTCCAATATCACTTGACAATCTTATTTTGTCACACTCGTAAATTCGGTGGTCGTGTTTAGCACCCTTCAGCTATCACCACTGCAAATACGTGTAGATGGGATTTGCAGAGAAATTTCCTCCCTTCCACCCCGCAGTGACGACTATTTTTTTTGTTTTTTAGGTTTGGAAAGTATAATCTGTCATCTTCAATTTTAATCCTTCAGACCGCACGCGAGGGGGAGTCACGAATTCATATTTTGTATCGATCCAATTTTTTCAGTGTACGACAAAGCCACCCGAACGTCCAACCCTTTCTCGACATCCGAGATTCCCCACCGTGCTACAGAATTGCCGTAGAATTTTGTATAACTGCAATTTAGCCCACCCAACACTGTAAAATCTTAAAGTAAAGTCTCTGAGTCGGTCCAGATGAACCAGAGTACATTTTCAACAAATTGTCCAAAACGGGACGGTTGTACAACGCCGTCGGTTTGTTGAGAGGATAGAACGTTAAACCTTTTTGGGTTTATTCTGTAGCTCAAGGGATTCTCCGGCGTCTTTATGTGCATAAGATTTTGGGAGGTCGTGAGTTCAAATGCATTTAATGTTTATGCATCAATGTTGATCAACCAATCAATGTTGATCAACCAGATTAAAAAGAGGTCCAGGATCAATATGGTTTCCTTGATTTATTTCCGATTTCTTTCCTCAACGGGCTCTGCTTGGGAGGCCGGTAATAACCAGCCTTCTAGCAGCTAGTTAGGTTTAAAGGGTACACCTATTGACAATGGGCAGATTTAATAGGGGTTTAGTGCTTAATAAGTTTTTTATGGACATGATTAAATATAGCTGGAATATTCTTAGTAGCTCAAGGGATTCTCTGGCGTCTTTATGTGCATAAGATTTTAGGAGGTCGTGAGTTCAAATGCATTTAATGTTTATGCATCAATGTTGATCAACCAGATTAAAAAGAGGTCCAGGATCAATATGGTTTCCTTGATTTATTTCCGATTTCTTTCCTCAACCGGCTCTGCTTGGGAGGCCGGTAATACATAGCCTTCTCCCAGGTAATAACCAGCCTTTTAGCCTAATAACCAGTAGTTACGCCCAAAGGGTACATCTATTGACAATGGGCAGATTTAATAGGGGTTTAGTACTTAATAAGTTTTTTTATGGACAGGATTAAATATGGCTGGAATATTCTTAGTAGTCACACAAAATAAATGGCTGTGATTTCAATCATTAACTTCCTAGCTATTATAAAGACATCAACCTTTAGACATTCACCAGCAGCGATTTAGCTGCTGTGCTAGTATATACATAATTGGATTGTCTTGGTATATACACCAATATATATTTAAGGATGTATATACTAAGTGTAGCAGCATTCAATGTTGCTTTGTAGGTTGCTTATTGTTAGTTTTGTTTAGAGAACTGGCAACTGTGATATATTTCAAATTGGATGAAAGTAACTAGAGTAATGAGAGTAATGAGTAATGAATGAAAAAAATAACAATAATAATAAAATGACTAGGTATGCTAATTATAGAGTTTAGATGAAAACTTTGATCTATTATAATATCAATTAGTAAAGAAAAAGGAAAAAATAAAGATGTAGTCTAAAAATATTTCAGTTATTAAATTTGTATAATCCTAATGTTTTAGGGTTTTTCAAAGTGATAAATACATTTATTCATTTAAAAATGCAATTTAAATAATAAAAAAAATAAGATTTGACCAATAATTATAAGTCCCATGATAAATATAGTAAATAGTAAAAATATAAAAAGTAGAATTAACTAAAAATAAAAACCTGAAAAAGAAATCTTAAACTTATTCATTCTCCAAATGTGATATTAGAATATAATCTTGTATGAAAAAACATATTTTTCTCTTGATGAAAAAGCAGGAAAACAATTTTCACTTTTATAATTTTAAATAGATTAGAATTTATATCTAAAATGTTTATCCCTTTTTCATTAATTCCACAATTAAGTAAATTAAAAGAAACTTCTATACTTCCAAAAAAAAAATACAAAAATATTGATTCCAAATAACAGTCCACTACTTATCTATAACTATCCCGGAGTCTAGATAAAAAAAAAAAAAAAAGAACCCTAATAATGTAATTTTTTGTTTCATTGAAAAAAAAAAAAAAAAAAAATTCAAATTCATCACTCTCAGATTCTCATACTGTAATCTTATGAGAAATATAATTAGTGTTTAAATTGATTAACAAACTTAAGTGATTAATAAACTTACTTGATATTAGTAAAATTTACATTTCAACCACTCATGAACAAAGAACAATTGACAAACTTCAATAGGCAGAGAAAAGCTAGAATAATTCTATAAGGTCTGCTCTGCCCACAAATAGTTTAGGCAACCCCTTCTTTTGCAGAAAATTTTAGTCTGTACAGACGCCTATCTTTGAAATCCTGTAGACCCCGAGTCCCTCTTGCCGAACCATAGGAGAAGATTAGCTATATGCTCTTATTTTTATATTTGCTTTAGGATATATTTTGTTATTTGTTTTTTTTTTCATTGTTTTACTTTAGGGTTACAGTTAGGGTTTTCTTTCACTATTTTGGTGTTAAGGTTACAGGTATAGTTTACAGTTAGGGTTTTTTTTCACTATTTTGGTGTTAAGGTTACAGGTATGGTTTACAGTTAGGCTTTAAAGTTACAGTTACTGTTTTCAGAATCTTCTTTCAGCTATTATAACCTTTCTGTATTTATCAATCATAAATTATGTGACTGTGCTATTGTATGAAAAAACCAATATTTTTCTCTTGATTAAAAATAGCAGGAAAACAATCTTTCTCTTGATTTAAAATAGCAAGAAAACAATCTTCACTTTTGTAATTTTAAGTAGATTAGAATTTGTATCTAAATTATTTATCCCCTCTTCATTAATTCCAGAATTATGTAAATTAAAAGAACCTTCTATACTTTGAAAAAAAATACAAAAATACTGATCCCAAATAACAGTCAACGAATTATCTATAACTATCCCAGAGTCTCGATCAAAAAAGAAAGAACCCTAAAAATGTGATCTTCTGTGCAATTGGGAAAAAAGAAAAAAAACTTTTCAAACTCATCACTCTCACAGTGTGATCTTATGTGGAATAGAATTTGTGTCCAAATTGGCTATATGCTCCTGCATTAATTGCACACCGACTCAAATCGAAAGATGAACTTATTTGACAAAGCTATTTCCCAATTCCACGGAAACTATATATAGAGAAAGAGAGTTGTATGGCAATTATTCTCACACAGAGACAGAGGACACTCTTCTCCTTCGAATTCTAATTTGCCTTCCATCAGTTTCGTCTATAAGATTGGCAATGGCAATCAAGAGTAGTAGGGCTGTGCACTTGTGCTTTGTATGGCTTGTGCTCTCCGCTGTGTTATTGCAAAGTAGCGATGGGTATAGCTGGAAGAAGCAACCACTCCAAAAGCCTCGTAGAAATCTGGTTTTGTATTTCCACGATGTAATCTACGATGGCTCAAACGCTGACAACGCAACATCCACGCTTGTGGGTTCTCCACAGGGGGCTAACCTCACAATTCTTACTGGAAACAACCACTTTGGAGATCTGGCGGTGTTCGACGATCCAATCACACTGGATAATAATTTCCACTCGCCTCCGGTGGGAAGAGCTCAGGGATTCTACTTTTATGACATGAAAAACACCTTCAACGCCTGGCTCGGATTCACCTTTGTTCTCAACTCTACAGATTACAAAGGCACCATCACGTTCGCTGGAGCCGATCCAATCCTTACTAAATACAGAGATATATCGGTGGTGGGAGGCACCGGTGATTTCTTAATGGCAAGAGGAATCGCCACAATCTCCACCGATGCTTATGAGGGAAATGTTTATTTCCGTCTCCGCGTGAATATCACTCTCTATGAGTGGTACTGATATATTATCTACTGTTGATCGTCTGCTCTCTCCATTTCTTCGTTCTTTTTAATTGAATTAGAGCTGTCCTCTACGCATGAAACCCCGAAATGTTGTAGTAAAAGGCTTCTGTTTTTTTAGCTTCTCACTAATATATTTGGATTTGATAAATGTCCATATGATATATTACAAGTATTTCATCCTCCTATATTAGTTACTGCTCCTGGTTGATATGGCAAATCAAGTAATCCATTCAATACAAGTGAAATCGAAATATTATGGTCTGCAGCATGGTAATCTTTTCTAAAACTAGCGAAAGACAAATCTGATGAGATGCAGATTTAATTCATATTTATACAGTAAAATAATGTTATTTACGTTCATGTAAGACATTGTATGATCGATGATTTTCAAATTGTGATCAAATAGTGGTAGAAAAAAGTTTGCCTCTTGTAAACAAAGGTTTTAAAAGTTTATTTAAGACACTTCTATTTTTGGATATGCTTTTGGTACAATGTACACTGCACTTAAATGGTGATGGAATATTATTTTCTTTGGAATTTTGGTGTCTTAAAATTCTAGTGCATGAATCAATATTTTTTAATGCTTTTGACACAATTTCAACTGCAAAATTAGTAATGGTTTATGATTTTATTTGTAAATTAATTTGATTACGTTTTTGGTACAATTTCAACTAAATTGAAATTTAGTGATGGATTATATCAACTAAATTGAAATTTAGTGATGGATTATAGCTATTCATTTTACTTAGTGACTTAGTGAGATATGTTAATTGATTCATGGTTTTAGAGAACCTTAAATCCATCAAATCATAGAACCATACAAATTCATTTCATGTACCGTGGAAAGACCAATGTACAATCTGTACTTCTAGATTGCAGGCATAGTGTTGGTATAAGAAATGTAGCATGAGATATAGCTCTAAACGTTCAGTTGGAACTAATAAGAGCATTTATGCTACCATGGTCTTTTCTATGTTAAAATCTCTTCCACTTAATTATAGTGTGCCTACTAAATCATTTTCTTACACTTCCAAAAGAATACAAAAATGAAAAAGATGACACAAAAATCCATCGGTATTTTAAGTTTAGATGAAATTACCAAAGGTACATGGACCACTTTTCATGGAAATATTTCTACAACTTGGCATATGTTTAGATGAATGATAGATGGCCATTGTGGATGATTATTTTCTTTCCCATAATATAATGCTTCCATTGTGAATATGCTTGAACAATATAGTAAATCTCTTTGTCATATGTGGGGTGTCTACAAATAGCATTATAAAGTGTCTCATTGTGATAGGACATTAGATGTCCATGATGTGTGAGGTGTTGAATTTTCGATATGAGAAGATATTGTATGTGAATGAATATCTTATTACAATGATGAGTGTTCTATATATAAATAATATATGGTGACCATGGTGACCATCCATGAAGAGATTAATCCCTTGGGTAATAAATATGACACTCCGACAAAGCCTAGATTGGTAAACAAAACGACACTTCCACATATATAGTTGTCTAAAAAGAACATCAAAAAATTCAAGTGGGGAAATGTCACACACTACCTCATATTTGAAGGACTTAATATATAGAGGAAAAAAAACTAACTCACATCGATTTACTAGATTAGCTAATCAATGGTGTGTGGTAGGGAGTGCAATGCCATTTTCGTTTTCATCTTCCTGATGAATTTAGACAAGATTGGGTTTTTTTCATTATTGATATCAACAATAAAATTCAATGGCTCATTAAGTGCATGGAGACAGTGTAGATAAAATCTAAAAAACTATGTTGCCCCTAAAAATCATTATCTTTAACTATTTTCTATCCCCATCAATGCACACAAGTTGTCGTGATGGGATGTTAATTACATGTGGAACATGTCAAACCCTAATTTCTATTTTTAACCATTTATATAGTCATCTTTAACCATTATAAGGAAGGCCATTTCAAGAGGATTATCCTCCATACAACTATAAATAAAGAACTTGAGGTCAATCATCCATACTAATCCATTTAAGTAAGGTTATGTTTCTAGACTGCCACTAGAATCTTGAGAACCCCTTTCTATTGATTCAACATTCTAGTCTCTTTTCCCTTTTTGTTAGCTCAAGTTGGAGTTGGAGCACACGATGGAAGAAAAGTACCCACCCCAAGGAGGCACTTTGGAACCCATTTGACTTTATTAAGATTCTTCTTCATGTGTTGTTTACTTTTCCATTCTACTAGGTTAATGATAAATTTCACATTCTCTATTTCCTTGTTCATGTTAAATAGGATTTCTTTTATGCATTTGGATTTTAATTCTTGCATG
>JZKD02S2442334.1:7548-27509 GCA_000966675.3 Picea glauca
GTCATCTTATTACATGATTCCTTGATCACATGTATAGACTAGGTATTGAATATATTAACGCCTTTGCTGTGATTGGTTTGTGTTGTTGTGATTGGACGACACAAGAGCATCGGAGTAGAGAAAGGAACAATAGAGATTAAAGGAGAGCGTTTATAAGGTATATACATTATCCACTTCTCTTAGTTCGTTCAATAGCTAGATCTAGGGAAAGAGTAGTATTCTGTCACGTTTTGTTCTAGATCCAGGTGGATCTGGGGAGATTGGTTTGTGTCCGCACTCACGAATTTATCCTTAAACACTAGCAGATCTAGTGTTATAATAAATTAATCATCCCTTTGCATTGATTACTAATACCCCTACAATAAATCCTCCTGCAAGAAATCATTCTAATAATCAGGGGTTTTCATAACCCAAAGAAGAAGAATCAGATATAGAGTCAAAATCATTATACCAAGAATCAAACCACATGGAACATAATAACAACAATAATAACCATATGTGGTTGGATAGGTATGCCTTGGAATAACCTGGTTTGTTACACCACTTTCCCAAACATCCAGAGAAATTACTTTTGAAATATGACCTAGAAACATCTGGATCCCCCGAAGATCATATTAAGAAGTTTATTATTATTATTAGGTTAACGAATGTACAAAATGAGGATGTGGTATGTTGAACTTTTCCTTATACTTTGAAAACACAACCTCCAATTGGTATTTCAATCTACTTGTTATATATATAAAAAATTGGACCAAGTTTCAAAAGGATTTTCTAGATATCTTTGGGGAGGAAACCACTATTGGGTAATGAATGGTTGAGTTATTTGCTCCTACCATGGGGAACAAAGAAAAGGTCAAGGATTTTATGTTGAGCACGCACTTATACTGAGAAGGGGAGGTGAATCCGTATAAGATAATTGTTTTTTTTACTTTTTCAAATATTCATCAACCACATGAAAGCAATCACATATGAGATATATTATCTGCAGAACATGGACCACATGATTTACATGGAAACCCTTTCGAGAGAAAATCACAAAAATCATGTTTATAATTCTTTGTAGGGACCAACCTATTGTTACAAATATTTATAGGCACCAACATACTGGAGAAACCAATCTCCACTGGTATAAACCATGTTAGGCACCAAGCTACTCTTGTAGAAATTTCAATACAAATTAAGTATTTCCTGCGATTCTCCTGATCCAACAATTATATGCCACTATTAAATACATAATTGCTTCTACTAATATTCTTGTGGAAATTTAAACCACGATCACAAAGTGAAATATCAAGAACACATAACACATAAGTTTTTCCGGGAAAGCGTAAAGATAAAAACCCCACTGTCAGATATTATGTATATCATGGATCATGAAACAATATCATACAAAACTCTAATCCAGGATCTATGAGTACAATACAATCGTCTCACACTGTCATACAAAACTCAGCAAATACATGTGCCAATTTTTTTCTTCAAACAACTTGCCTCCTCTGCACAAATCCCTGCAATTAGAATTCTCACACTGAATTCAATTTCCTAGTTTGCACATGCTCATAAGCATATCCACTGCATGTGTTATTGTGTGAGTGCACTTCACTCAAATCACAACTGATAGAAAAACTGCTCCTTTCACCTGTTATGTCAACTAGGTCTCCATTGGATTTGACATGCATGTAGTTAACCGTGGTGAGTCTTCAGTTGCATGTGAGTTCACTGATTTGAATTAATTAATAATTAATTCACTTAACTCTCACTAGGGTAAGTTCAGTTACAACTAGTACAACTAGGCTTAACTCACTTAACTGAGTTAAAATACCTCACAACTCTCATAACTACACTTATAAATCTGTTACAACTTCAAGTCACCTCCATGTCTTACCAGCCAACCTTTGAACTCGAATTTCCCATAGTTAACTGATTTTCCATTTCAGTTAATTATTTCAAGTAATTATGAGATAATAGATTAATATTTATTGTCCAATTTATTTAAGGGAAAATTAAATCAGACACATGTTTCTTGTTGACTTTTCAACACTCCCTCTCAACAAGAAAGGGATTATCCTTCACCCCAATCCTGTCTCTATGATATTCGAATTTGCTCCTCGTGAGCACCTTTATCAAAATGTCTGCATCCTGATCTTCTATAGGAATGTATTGAAGCAACATGGTCTTCCAGTGAACACAATCTTTGAGATGATGATACCATATATATATATGCTTAGATCTATCATGAAACACATGATTAATCGAGAGTTTAATGCAACTTTGATTATCACAATAAATCACTGTCGGATCTAAATGAGAACCAAACAAACCAACCAAGATCTTTCTCATCCAGATAACCTCACATGCAACTTGATTTGCTGCCATGTATTCCTCTTCCACTGAACTAAGTGCCACAGATCTTTGTTTCCTTCTATACCAAGAAACAACTGTAAATCTGATACTAAACATCCCCCCTGATGTGCTCTTTCTGTCCGTTGGACTGCCTGCCCAATCTGCATCTGTGAAGACATGCAAATTCACCTCATCCATCTATCTGTACCATAATCCATACTCAAATGTTCCCTTTAGATATCTCAGGACATGCTTACCCACCTTCCAAAAGATTTTGTTAGGCTTAACCATCGCTTGACTTAGTTGGTTAACCACATAGAAAATGCCTGGTCTCGTGTTCACTAAATACATTAGCGAACCTATTAACTGTCGATAGACAGTAGCATCCACTACCTCTCTAGAAGTAGCATCCTCTTTCCTCCAGTTTCCTGGAAGAGGAGTATCCATGGGCTTGTAGCCTTCCATGTGAAACTTACCAGGTATCTCCCTTTCATACTTTCCTTGAGACACAAAAAGTTCACCATCTCGCTGCCATATTTCCAATCCAAGGAAATAATGAAGAAGGCCCAAATCCTTCATCTCGAACTCCTTTGCAAGGTCATCTTTGCATGAGTGTATTAGTTGCTCATCATCAGTCAGTATTAAATCATCAACATAAAGAACAATGATTAAGAGCTTACCCTCCACCAAAAGTTGGTATAGGTTTGCATCTTCTTCACTTTTGGTGAAGCCCAATCCGGTGAAATAGATGTCTATCCAAGTGTACCAAGCACGGGGTGCTTTTTTCAGCCCATACAATTCTCTCTTGAGTCTTCACACATGCGAATCTCTGTCAAAGGTCTCAAAACATTCTAGCTGTTCAATGTACACTTCTTCTTCAATGATCCCATTGAGAATTTTTTTTTTTACATCCATTTGATGAATGCGCTAGCCCATCTGCGCTAAGAGTGAAAGGATGGATCTTATGGAAGAGTACCTTGCGACAGGTGCAAAGGTCTCATCATAATCTATCCCCTCGATTTGTGAGAAGCCTCGGGCCACAAACTTGGCCTTGTATTTCTCCACACTCCCATCAATAGCTTGATTTACCTTGTAGATCCATATCAAACCTACCACTGATTTGTCGACTTGTCTTGGGACAACTTCCCATGCACTGTTTTTGACAATGGAGTCATAATCCTCTACCATAGCATCAAACCAAATGGGATCCTACACTACTTCCTGAAAGGAAGATGGTTCAGTCACAATACATTTTCTCATGAGAGCCATGTATCCAGCAAATTGATTAGGAGACTGTCTCTGTCTGAGCTGTGAAGTAGGGGCTCCTACATTTTGTGTAACATCTAGTCTCAATTTGTCAGCTTCCATGGTGCACTTTATTCCATTTCTGATGGATGGCTCTGCTTGAGTGGTTTCCTCCACTCCATGAACCTCCTCATGTGGCTGATCCACATCTTGAGACTCATATTTGGGAACCAACATTTCCTCTTCTGCATGGAAGTCTAGCTACCTCTCAAGCGACAACCACATGGCTTTCCCCTCATCGAATTTTATATGCCATCACATAACAATCATCTTACTGTTTAGAGAATACACACGATAATTATGGGGTGTTTCTGTGTACCCCTCAAATATTCCAACTTCAGCAGTCGGTTCCAACTTCTTCCTGGCATCCTTGGTCATATGCATATAAACAGATGAGCCAAAAATCTTAAATTGAGAAACACCAAGTTTCTTACCAGTGAAATCTTCTTCAGGTGTACTCATGCCAAGTATTCTATGAGGACAATGGTTTTTCACATCAACCGCAGTATTGCATGCTTCTTCCCACAAATGCATTGGTAGGCCCTGATCATGCAACATCGCTCGTGTTGCACCCATGATCATTTTGTTCTTCCTCTCTGCGACCCCATTTTTTTGTGGGTTATTAGGTGCTATGAGTTCTCTTCGAATTCCTTCTCTGCTGCAGAAGTATTTGAATTCGTTAGAGATGTATTCTCCACCATTATCACTCCTTAGAGACTTCACTTGCTTCCACAACTCTTTCTCCACCAATGCTTTAAACTCACAGAACTTTGAGAATGTTTGATCCTTCTTCTGCATGAAGAATATCCATCATTTACGAGAAAATTCATCAACAAAAATAACATAATACCTATGTTTTGTTGTTGAAGCAACCGAGAATGGTCCACAGATGTCTGTGTGAATTCTCTCCAGGATCACCGAAGCACGGTTCTCCTTTTCATGAAAAGTGGACTTTACATACTTCCCCATGGTGCAACCCTTGCACCGATTTAACTGAGCAAGTTTTCCCATTGGACGTCCAGTAGATATTTGTTGCATGCTTTAAGTCTCCATGATGAATATGGCCCAATCGCCTATGCCATAATTTGATCTCATCCTAGCTCACCACTTTTTCTGCCTTGCCCATCATGGCACCACAACCATCTACCTCCAAAATGTAGAGATTATTAACTTGAATCGCTATCTTCTTGACTTGATCCATTGCTTTATGTCGCAGGTAGGATTTTCCACTGCTGAAAGTAACCTCATAGCCTTTGTCCTCCAACATTGCGACTGAGACCAGGTTTTTCTTCAGACCTGGAACATGCATAACATTTTTCAATTGAAATGGTTTACTTGACTCCCTCTGAAAGGTAATGGTACCAATACCAGTTGCACTATATCATCCATCATCACCCATCTCTATATGCATTCTGAGATCTTTCTCCTCCAAGTCACTGAAAGACTCTTTATCTCCTGTCATGTGGTAGGAAGTGCCACTATCCAAATATCACACCGATCCCGATGCACTTGAAGCTAGGCATGCGATCAAAGAGAAGTCAATTTCAAATTGAGAGACAAGAGCTTCACCAGTTGCAGCTCCAACAACCATCTTATTCTTCCTCTTCTGTGGAAAGTTAGTAGCGAGATGCCCATGTTCGTGACAGTGAAAACACTTCACTTTGGACAAATCCAACTTCTTGACTTTAGACTCGTATTTTGAATGTAATTTCTTCCCTTTCCCTTTCCTTTCCTTGGCAGTCAAAGAACAATCCTCTTCATCATCACGCTTTGATGAAGATCCATCTCTGGTGTTTTCCCTGAACTCCTCTTTCACAAGATCTGACCATAGTCGTTCCCAATCTGGAAATTTTTCCCTTCCATTGACAGAGTCTTGATAATTGTGCCAAATCTTGGGAAGTCCTAGGAGAGCCAAGCTCACCAAATCATCAACAATGACTATTATTCCAACACTTCCAAGATAATCCAAAGATTGGACAAAATTCGTGAGATATTTTGGAATGGAATCGCCCTTCTCCATCTTAATCTTCTTGAGTTTATCTTTGAGCACCAATTTCCTATGGTCGCTGCTGTTTTGGAACAGATCCATCAAAACCTTCCACATTGCATGTGGTGTGGTTTTCCCATGGATACTTGAGACAATGTGATCTCGTACTTCGTCCAACAAAATCCTCCTCTCCTTTGCCACTTTCTTTTACCATGCATCAAGATTTGCAGTGTCTATCACATCCGGCTTAGGAACATCTTTGTCAATGTATTCCTTCAAGACATTGTATTCGAGTACTGCCTCCATGTTGTCCTTCCAAGCAATGTAGTTCGAGATACCCTCAAGTGCATACTCCAACCTCAAGCCATTGAAAGACATTTCGATCTTGAATCAACTGTAGCACCAAGAAAAGTCCTTCTGCAAATTCGAATGTTATCCAACCACAAAATCAACTGTTGCAATCCCTCTTTCCCTGGGAGGTTTGTACCCCACCTGAGAGCAGCCTGAGGGAATTTCGCACCCTACCAGTGTACATCCTACGAAAATCACAAGGAAGTTTGCACTATAATGCACAGTGGGGTGAGGGAGGTTTTCACCTCTCCTTTGAGAAGCTTGCGAGAATTTTTATGAAGTTCACACCTCTCCTTTGAGTAGGGTGTGAGAATTATTCTCCCAGAAATGCGTGAAGTTTTCAGTACTAAGGTTCACACCCTGCTAGAGACAGGACTTGCAAAAATACTACAATTTTCGCACCTCACTTTTGTGGCTCCATGGCTCTGATACCATGTAGAAATTTCAATACAAATTAAGTATTTCATGCGATTCTCTTGATCTAACAATTATATGCCACTGTTAAATACATAATTTCTTCTACTAATAATCTTGCAGAAATTTAAACCACAATCACAAAGTGAAATATCAAGAACACATAACACATAAGTTTTTTCGAGAAAGCGTAAAGCTAAAAACCCCACTATCATATATTATGTATATCATGGATCATGAAACAATATCATACAAAACTCTAATCCAATAGATCTCATTACAATACAATCATCTCACACTGTCATACAAAACTCAGCAAATACATCTGCCAATTTTTGTCTCCAAATCGCCTGCCTCCTCTGCACAAATCCCTGTAATTAGAATTCTCACACTGAATTCAATTTCCTAGTTTTCACATAATCATAAGAATATCTACTGCATGTGTGATTGCATGAGTTCACTTCACTGAAATCACAACTAATATCCAAACTATGCCTTTCACCGGTTATCTCAACTAGGTCTCCACTGGATCTTACATGCATGTAGTTAACCGTGGTGAATCTTTAGTTGCATGCAAGTTCACTGATTTGAATTAATTAATAATTAATTCACTGAACTCTCACTAGGGTAAGTTTAGTTACAACCAGTACAACTGGGCTTAACTCACTTAATCGAGTTAAACTATTTCACAACTCTCATAACTACACTAATAACTCTGTTACAACTTCAAGTCACCTCCATGTCTTACCAGCCGACCTTTGAACTCGAATTTCCCATAGTTAACTGATTTTCCATTTCAGTTAATTATTTCAATTAATTATGAGATAATAGATTATTATTTATTGTCCAATTTATTTAAGGGAAAAGTAAATTAGACACATGTTTCTTGTTGACTTTTCAACAACTCTTACATATATTTGTAGACACTAGTCCCTAAGCACCAACTTATCAGAAGACACCAATCTCTTTGTTTGTGTACCTCCAACACTCAAGTAGCCATTTAATATTTAGTACATATAAATTCTTAAAAATATGATAACATTCAAATTACCTTCACTGATTCTTATTGCTACTTTCGCCTTCACCAAGCCTAACCAAAATTTGAATTTCCAAATGAAATTTACGGTAACTTTTCAAAGCTTGTTATTTTTGGCCTCTTCCCAAGAACGAACTTGTACAACATGGCACGTATCAAATTTTTGAAATGGTATTCTAAATTTTTTACTTGAGGTACTTCGGTATGTCTCCTTAGATCCTTGAAAAATTCACAGTCTAAAAAGTCCTAGAAATTTTTTATAAAGAAAATGCCAAGTTGACCTATTTGAAACTGATTTCATGACCATTTAGAAACCATAAATTCCATAGGATATATCTAAGAAGGTATAGCGAACCAAATTCTGAAATTTTTACCTAAGGTACTTTTGTATGTCTCCTGAGATCCCTGGAAATTTCATAGTCTTAAAAGTCCAAGAAAATAAGTTATAGCGAAAATTCCAAATTGACCTGTTTGAAACTGATTTTAGGAATATTAATAAACCCTAACTTACACAAAGCATATCTCATGAATTATAGTGAACCAACATGTAACCAAAGATTTTTCCTCCATCTCCTCAAAATTTCATGGTATGAAACATCCCAGAAAATAAGTTATGGAAAAAATGCCAATTTGACCCATTTGAAATTGATTTCAGGAGCATTGATGAACCCTAAATTCCATAGGGCATATCTCAAAAGGTATATCGAACCAGTGTTTGAAATTTTGACAACATATATCCAAACATCAAAATAAGATGGAACCTTTGGGGAAGGCCTTTGTTGAAACATACAAAAGATAAGTGGAAGAATCCATTTTCAGTGAGCCTTGACACCTTAAATGTTAAAATATAGCTACATAAAGTGGAAATCATAACTATGGAGTGAACCCTATGCAATACAGTAAGATAATACTATGAACTTATATGTTGTGGCTTCCATTTTTTTCACTCTATTTTATATTTTTTTCTTTGTCATGGTTAGGATATGCTTCAATCACAAAAGATATACAAAGTTACAAACACAAATGAATGAAAACCTCAATGAACATGTAGGGGAATTAAAGTGGAAAATAATTTCCAAAAATCCTGACATATTGACATAAAATCATTAAGCATTTGGATGCAATGTGCATTGCATTGAAAAGAAATAGAAGTTATCCTTCAATTTTGCTATCACTTCGTAATTTCTTTAGGCTGAGAAACGAACCCATAGGTAACCACAAAACAAATTTAGAAGCTAGAATGTAACCCTTCCAGTCTCAGAGAGGGATCTCTCCCAAGTCAGTCACTGAAAGGAATGATTTGATTTTTGTTTCTTGAGGTTAGATCCTTAGATTGTGAATAATTTTTTGGATGGGATTTGATGTTTAAGCCTATGAGAAATCCATTGGGCATGGATTCAAAAGGTTGAAGCTTATGAATATGTGGGTAATCTATCAATTAATGGGAAAATACTTTAGAGGCAAGATATACACTAACTATGTTCTGGTTTAATTTAAATTTCATTTTCGCAGAAAGAACGAAAGCAAAACATAAATCAACACTTTAAGAAATAATATTTTGAAATTCCTTAAACTGTTTTAGCAGAGGAAATCACCATTCATATTCTAAACTATGTGATAGAGCATCAACATGATGAATTTTGAAACAATATTTTAATTTAATATCATTCAGATATGGAAAGAGAGAAAAAAACTGAAAGAAGAACATACACTAAAGTGAACATGCTACACAGTCACTAGCACATGAATCTTTGAAGCAAGACTGGATCCTAGAAGCCTTGGATCACCCAACTTTATTAATTCTTCGGGAAAATATTACAATAGAGAGACTCTCAGAATGCTCAATTCATCAAACTTTCTCCCATCCTTTGTACATTATGTGTTACAATATTTATAAAAAAGGTGGTATTTCAGAAAATTAGGATCCTTGGGATATTTCAACAACTTTATCCTTATCTTCACCCATTTTACCTTGGTAGTGTCTTAAACTGATTGTCTGATGTCTACACCCATACTCCTTTGACAACTAGACGATCATTTACTAGGACCTGGAAAATTATATTTAGTTTTATCTAATCTTACTATTTCTTTCCATTGTAATTCAAAATGAATATGATAATCCATCATTTCTTTTATTAAAATTTCCAAATCTATGCAAGAGGCATATGACATGACAAGAAAGCCTAATTTTATTATCTTAAATTTATTCAAAATTTCAAAATCTATGGCTAACATTTCTACCATAGTTGCCCCCTTTAAAACTTTATCTAAGTCTTCAAACCTAGAGTGATCCATCCTCTCTTGTGTTAAGAGTGCATTGTAGGCTTTTTGTTTGTGTAACTTTCCCTTTCCATCCCAGAATGATGGAAGACCTTTGATAAATATTTCTTCAAACAAATGCTTCAAATCATGAATACTCATTTCCAATTGGATTTCTTTATTCTAGAATGAATTCGAGAGGTTGTGCTTGGTTATGATTCTTCTAGCCCATATTATCAAAGCAATTCTATCTTTGACCACAATTTTCTTCAAACTTGACGAAGGGATTGTTTTAAGGAGATTGATAACATTCTAGGCCCATTCTGTTGGTCTTTTTGATAAATTTTCATTAATAACTTTGCATCTTTGTTTAGCCAAAACTGCAATGTTGTCCTCATCATTAAAAAAATTTAGATATGTCTTGAGTTTTGTAACCTCAACTGATATGAAGTCCTAGATGATGTTCTTGGCACCTTGTAACAAAATTTTTCCTTTAAGACTGGAGTTTAGATTATTCACCTTTTCATGAAGGACTCCATTTTCCTTTTTAATATGTGATACACTTTCATCCCTTTTCTGTGCCTCTTGTTCAATTTTCTTGATATTCTCTTTCAATTCTTTTATTTCCCCATCCTTTGAGATAACCCGAGACATTTCCTGGACAATGTCTTAAGTTCCTAATTTTCTTTCAGTAGCAGAGGGTGTAACAGAGGGTACAACATAAGACAAAGCTATGACTTTAGTTTCCATGTTTGTTGACCCTGCATGATCTCCTGGCTCTATCTCAACTGTCACATCATCTTCTTCTTCAATATCATATTCTTCCTGTACACAAGTATACTTAACTGGCCATCCTCTTGGATCATATCTAACAAAAAATGGCCAATCCCTCTCACCTAGAACATTTGAGTAAAAGACCTTTTCACATTGGCTTGGAAAAACATAGCGATCATGTCCTCTTTCAAACACCATTGTTTGAATCATCAAAAATCCATTGACATGATGAATAATAGTTATTTCCTCATTGTGTTCATGCATTCGTAACCTATACCATTTGATGTCGAACATAACTAATTTGGAGGAATTAAAGTCACACTCAAGTATATCATTCAAATACCCATTGTATCTATTTTCATATTCTTGGGGATGTCTATCAGTCCTAGAGGAAACATAAGTGACCTGGAATGCTACAATTATCCCACCATCAAAAATTTTCTCGGTTTCATCCAATTGTTTGATGAAAAATTTACGACCATTTCACCACATATCCTTATGGTGTTTCAACTGCAATATGCCATATATGTAAAAGATGCATTGTCAATTAATAAATTAACATATTTATATAACTTGGAAAGTAACTAAAATATATATAAGTAAACATGTATTCACATTAATATAATATAGAATAACTAAATAAAATGGGTGAATTTGCTTGCATGTCCATCTTTCAAACAATATGCTAAATCAAATTCCTTTTGCATAACATTGGCATCTTCGTTACGATGAGATTCTCTAACTGATTCAGACATTCGTTTCCATGATAACCTACCGCCATGATGTTGTTTACATATTTGAATCCATACATTCATCCAATCAAGATTGTTTGCAATGTACAAATGCAGTGCATCCCAATTTTGAGAAACTAAATAAAAAAATCATAATTCACCAATATTAAATATTAGTTATAACATCCATGGTAAATACTAATAATTTATGAAATAACATATATTAATATATTAATGAGTATGATCATATACACAAAAAAATGAAGATGTATATGTATTAATATAAATCTCCACAATTATTAATATATTACCTCTCATTTTTTTCATTCTATTTTTCCCTAACAGGTGCTCCTGATTTTCAAATTTTTTGATGGAGTTCACATCCCAATTGCGATCCACTGCATGCATAGTTGGCGCTGCTAATTTAGGAATATATTGACTAATATACACCATGGATTGATATACCATATATCCCTCCGCCACAAAACCCTCAGGACCTGCTCTTTGTCTAACCAAAGCATTCAATGATTTCAAGTGCCTCTCCAACATCCACATTGACCTTGTGTGTATAGGTCCACAAATTTCAATCTCCTCAAATTGGTGTATGAGGTAGTGTTCTTGTGCATTGAAAAATGTTGGAGGTATATACTTTTGTATTTCACACATTAGCCGAGGAATTTCTCTCTTCCAATACTTTATATCATCTTCATGGATTTCTTTCAATGACAATCATCTAAGTGAGATCTTGATAGCATAAAATAACATGTTTCAACATAACATAATAGAATATATTATATTGCAAGTAAAACACATGTCATTAAGTACAAAAACAAATTGAAAGAACATTTTTCATATAAATCACAACTACTTACCTCATGTATTTACCAATATGATATATAACTTGTTTGATGTTGTTGTCAAAGTTGTTTGGGAGAGATAGAGGTAGAACATACTATAACAAAAAAAATGAATCATTATTTTTTACGACCAAAGTAGACAAAAAAAATAAAAAATAAAAATAAAATATTTATAAGGCCAATATACATAAATATGTATACAAAAATTATTAGCTTAATGAAGGTATGACAATCATGTGTTTTTACCCCACCAAATTCACCTTTCTTCATTAAGATATTATTTACGTTTGAAGCAAAAACCATGGGAAATTTAATTCTTTGAATGACCTCTTTTAAATCATTTCTTTGTTGCTATGTTAATAACCATGGAAGGATATTTTGGTCTAGTTCATCTCTATTGGATCAGATCACACTTCACATTGCATGATTGGCTTCCTGAATGTCAGTACAAATTTTGACATTTTTTTCTTTATCTCTCCTACCATCTATGATTCACCATAACATTTTTTTCACATTCTTCTCAATATGCATTGTATCAAACAAATGAGATATTTTTAGCTCCTAATATTAGGGAAACTTCATGAATTGGGTGGGATAACATTTCATTCCTCATGGAAGCCCATTATTAATACCTTCATGATGGTGGCCTTCATGAAGACTAAAAGAAATCACAAAAATAATTATCAAACACGGTAAAATAAACTCAATGATTAAAATAAACATTCAAAACATTACATATATGATACAGAAAGAAATTGCATACCTTGACGATTTCTATTATATTCCAACCTCCATAGGTGAGGTGTCATTCTTTGTGGTTTTAAACCAGTCCCTTCTTTCCCATTGAAAATATGTTTTTTAGTAGTATGATACCTATGGTTCTTAGGGAGGAGGTGGATATACTCATAAAACACCACCTTTCCTAAAATTTTTGAATGATGATACTTCATCTTAGGACACAAAACTGGACATGCAAATTTACCCTTTGTTTGAAGACCTGCAACAGATGGATTAGTGCCAATTATACGATGATATTATTTAAAACTTAAAAAATGCAACATGATATGTTTAAAAAATTATATAGTATTAAAGAACAATATAATGCTACATACCACAAAAATGTGTTACTCCTAGGACACCATGAATTTTCCATAAAAGTATTCCACGAAATTTAAATTTCTTCTCCCCGATTATTTTACAGATGTCATACATAGTGATGCCAACCCATAACTTTAGTTCTTCGTCGATAAGAGGCTCAATATATACATTCATATCTTTAACTTGGTACTTACCTAATTGTTTGAAATTACACATAATTACTATAACCATGATATGTATATATAAGTAAATAAATAAACAAAATATATTATGAAAAAAATGAAACAAATGAAAATGTTACATTCAAAAAATTAATGTAAACAAATACCTGGAAAAATCATTGTCAACATTATGTGCTCCCTCTTTATTGACATCCAAGGAGGAATGATATTGTTGATAACAAAAATAGGCCACACTAAGTAAATAGACCTAAGCTCTCTGAATGGATTAACACCATCAGCAACCAATGAAAGCCTAACATTACAAGGTTCACCTTTGAAATCTGTCCATTTCCCCTCAATATCCCTAAATGCATAACCAACTACAGACATTCGAAGAACACCATCTCTACTTTTGTTATGTGCATGGTAATCCATAAATCGTTCTATGATTTCACACCTGAACAATCACTATAAATGTTAAGAACCTAAAGACTGAATACAAAAGCACCACCACAGATATACAATAACAATATGCAAAATCTCATTTATTATTATCAAACCCTTAGGGTAAGGAAACACCATACAATGGATCATATTATGGAATGGATCCTCTCCTACCCACCTGCCTCTTCGAGGGGGCATCCTCCTATTGAGATACCACTCCAAATACAATAATTATCTTCATATCCCATTACATTGCTTGAACCCCTTTATATAGTGCTACCATTACCTAAGAACATTCTAGACGAGGAATCTTCTAGAAGTAGAATCTTCAAAAAATTCCTGTTACATTTATTATATCTAACTACCCATTTATTATATCTAACTACCATAGTGGGCCTTATTTAATAATACAATGGACCTAGTCCACCTTACATTGAATGGCCTCCACTATTATCATTATGGGCCCTTTGCCCCCCCCACTACCTCTCTAGCTACCTAAAATTCCATCCCCCTTATGAAAGCGTTGTCCTCAATGCTTGATGTACAACCATATACCAGGGTCCCATGGATAAGTGTGGACCAGAGTGCTGAAGTAGACTAGAGAACTAGGGTCGCATGGATAAGTATGAACCATAGTGATGAAGTAGACCAGAGAACCAGGGTCCCATTGAGAAATCAAAGCCACCATGCTGAAGTAGTTCAACTACCATTGTAAACCAGGGTCCCATGTCCAATTGCTCATGTGAACTCAACACGGAAGATATCGACATCCAATAAGCAACTGAAAATGATGCTCCCAATACTGACACCTATCATGTGGATCCATATAAGAATATCCAACCACATAGTGGGAAAGGGTCAATGCTGAATCTGAAAGGAACAATACCATTATAGAATGTGAAAGATGGATGCTGGTAATCATAACTAGCTCCTGATGTGGGACACTAATGTTCTCCATAGAAGGTGGAGTAGATTCATCAAATAAAATATGGAAGTTGTTGTCATCCCATAAATGACAACTATCCATATACCAATTATCACAATCGGCCTCAAAATGATACCAAACATATATTTCTTGATTATATTCATCCCTGAGGTCCACCATAATAAATCCCTCCTACATGTTATCTAATTAATATTTAATACTATGAAACTATCATCGAGGCCGCCTGTGAGGCCATCTGTGAGACCATCTACAAAGTCATCCAATCCGTCATTCAATGTGTCAAACAATTAGGCTTCGAATGCTTTGGTAATCTGTAGAATTTCTTTGAATGTTTGAGAAAAAATATCCATATGAGAACCCTATGAAAATTTATTAACTCTGCAATTTCGCCGTCATCATGAAAAAATACAAAAAATAGAACAATAAATTATAGCAAAAAATCACGACGTTTTCTGGAAAACCCTGAAAAACTATTGAATTTAAAATGCTCATAGCTTCATTTCCTGGACTTTGTTTCGAATGACTTTTTATTTTTGGGTGAAATTGTGAGAGGAAATCAGATCTGTAATTTGTTTGAGCAAATTCGGCCTCCAGCTGCAACAAAAATAAAAAAATCACGGCCTCGTCTGTGGAAACAACCCTAAAAAATTGCAGATTTTAAAACTTCAATATCTTGACTTCCCAGACTCCGTTTCGAACGATTTTTTTTTTAAATGAATTTTTTTCTAAGATAAAATTAGATATACAATCTATTTCTGCAAATTTTCACATAAATATACTGAAATGTTCTGGAATGTCGCGGCCCTCTTTTTTCTTCTCCGAAAAAACAATCTGCAAAAATAAAAAATATTTGCCCACAATGTCTGCCAAAGAAATTTCTCTGATACCACTTGTTAACAACCTAAAGATTGAATACAAAAACACCACCACAGATATACAATAACAATAATAAAAATCTCCTTTATTATTATCAAACACTTAGGGTAGGGCAACACCATACAATGGATCCTATTATGGAAGGGTTCCTCTCCTGTTCAATTGCCTCTTCGAGGGGGCACCCTCCTATTGAGCTACCGATCCAAATACAATTATTCTCTTCATATCCCCTTACATTTATTGAACCCCTTTATATAGTGCTACCATCACCTAAGAACATTCTAGATGAGGAATCTTATAGAAGTAGAACCTTCTAAGAAGTCCTCTTACATTTATTATCTCTAACTACCCATTTATTATATCTAATTACCATAGTGGGATTTATTTAATAATATAGTGCACCTAGTCCACCTTACATTGAATGACCTCCACTATTATCATTATGGTCCCTCTGGGGCCCCCCACTACCTCTCTAGCTATCTAACAATAAACGTGGAATTATGGGAATATGAAGAAGAACCTTTCGAGGCACCCTTTTTGTTACTTGATCGGTTCAATATCTACTGATAAGACATTGTGGGAATTATGTTTTCGAAGCATGTTGTCTATAATATATAATATGATCATTAGGACATACATCTATAGTTTGATAATCCATTCCAATGTCTTTCATAATGGCATGCAAATATCGATGTGTAAGGTAAAATATTTGACGATGGTAACAAAAATTCACCTAACAATCTACAACATAACTGTTACACATTATTTTCTTCACCCCTATGACCATTAATGATGTAAACCTATCCTTTGTCTTTAGAAGGATTGATGTCCTTAATCCTTGAAGAAGAATGAAAATGAATTTTCCGAGAGAGATGAAGTTATCTTTTCCCTTGTAAAAAGCTTATGAAGAGGGATCGTCACACCTTGCTTAGTGTTAAGGGTGAAAAGATCTAGGATCATCGCAGGATACCCCATAGTGTTCTGCAATGTCGTCGTAGTTTTCTCAATGTTAAGGGTGCGACGATTTTTTGTATGAAGGAAAAAGATAATCTTCTCAATCCTTCTAGAAGAGAAGCTTCGAGGGTGAGCTGGCCTCCAATCAGTTTGGATCTGAGTCACATCCATGATCTCATGGGATCATCCTAACCTCCTCACCCTATCCTTTTCAGCTTATAAAAGGAGAGGATTTCTCATTGGGAAAGTTATCTTGATTGGGTTTGAGTAATTTTTATAGCTTGGAGATTTTGGGCCTATGTTGGCTTTAAGCTTTTCTTTGTCAAGATAGATTGTGAGTGAATTTGAAATCTATAGTCTCAGAATCCATGGAGAAGAAGTTTGTGGGAAGAAAGAACTGTTGTAAGGGAACTTACAACATCAAGTCATCGATTGTATTCTCCTTTTCATATGTCTAATACAACAATATATTTTTTTCCCATAAAATTGTTCTTATTTTATTGTATGACTCCTTGATCACATACATAGGTTTTGTTGAGTAGACATTGTTTCTTTCACTTCATTGGCTTGTGTCTTTTTACAGGTTCAAACATTCCATAAGACTTGGAATGGATCGAGGATGACACTAGAAAGGAAAAACGACATTTAAAAGGTGTTTCATTTATCTCTTGTTAGTTGGTATGCTTGATAATTAAAACTTAGGGAAAGTTTTATATTCTGTCTTGTTTTGTTCTATCTTCCTATGGAAGTTAGGGATATTAGTTTGTGTTTTCACTTACCGATTTGTCCAATAACAATAACAAATAACTAATTAATGTAAAGAATATTAATCGTAAAAATTTCATTCTTATTTTACACATTAATTAACACTAAAGGGTGGAATCACCAAGGTGGGTTACACTTTCGTGACAATCTGGTTTCGAAAATTTCGAAAACCACTTTTTCGGCCGAACTAAAAACATCTTTCAGCTGAAAGTTTTTTTTTTCGGCCGAACTATTGTTCGGCCGAAAAAATAAACGTCAAATCGAACAGAGCAATAACCATGCCCTCGATTTGCGTGTAGAAATTTGGTCGGCCATATATTTTCTTTTCGGCAATAATGTTTCGGCCGAAAGATAGTTCGGCCGAAACATTGTTCGGCCGAACTAACTTTCGGTCGAAAGACGGTTTATATATCACCCACACATCGGGTTTGTGATGTTTAGAATTTTTTTTTTTAGCTGTGGTACGTTCCGCGTGAGCTTTTTGCGCTCTGTGTGACTCTGTACAAGCTTTTTTGCGCTCTGTGTGACTCTACGAGAGCTGTGTAGCTGCGTGGATTTTTTGCGCTGTTTCACGAGCGGGGGTGGTGGCTCTTTTGCGTTATGTCGCGGTCGACAGGGTCGTGGGAGCCGAGGGCGACGGGGCCGTGGGCGCAGAGGGTGATGGGGTCATGGGAGCCGAGGGCGACAGGTTCGTGAGAGCCAAGGGCGACAGGGTCGTGGGCATCGTGGGCGGCGAGGTAATTCTTGAATTTATACTACCATAACCAATAAAAAAATAATTTTGTTTGAAATTAAATTTTGTAATCCAAATTTGGTTGGAAGTATTATACCCTTTGTACTTCGTTCAAAGAAAGTTTCATAATGAAATTAATGTGTTAACTTAAGCAACATAAGTTCACAAGATTCGTTGAAACCTCCATAAATTCCCTGCGTCTTGGTTAGGCTACCCATAATGTCCTATCTTTACATTAAATGAAACTGTTGTAGGTACAAAACTTTATGAGAGTATAAAATGTTTGTATCTAATCTCTTAAAGTAAGCAAAGTTGTCTACAGATCTTAGCTAGATCCTCTTAGATTTGCAGACCTGTCTAACATTATATAGTTGTGTAGGCGACAACATTCCTTAAATCTCAATATAATTAGATCCTTTACTCGAATTCGGTAATTAGGTTCGCAGGAGTTGCAGTGCCGACTTTTAATTGGTAGTTATCATCCTTTCCTATCTTCCTTCCCTATCATTGGAACTCTTATTTCATTATATTTAAAAAAAAAATGCTTGGATAAATTTTGACAACTGAATCCATCTGTCTAAAGTTATTCTTATTTTATAATTTGAAATATATATATATATATATATATATATATCCGATTCTTATTATAGTCTTGTTGATGTAGTTATTATAGTCTTGTTATATATATCCGATTCTTATTATTGAGAACTTGGTGCCAAGGATATCACAGGGTCAACTTGACCATCGATATTTTGGCACCATATCTAAACTAAATCAACAACAATAAATTTTATTATGATATTTGCTACACCAATTAACTATAGCTATAGAGTTTCACTGTTATTAATGCCTGACAATTTCATTGCAACTCATGAAATACATAAAATTTGTATGGGCGAATGACAAGACATATGGAAATTGAAATTGTTAGGGAATTTTAATTTTCCACTTGATTGATAACTATGTATTTTTGGGTTATGTGGGGTTTCTACAAAATCTAATGGAATTTCTTATTTTAATTACGAGTGATCATTGTAATCCAATTTTCATTTAGGAGTTAACATTCAATAGGTTGTTGTTGTTAAATTGTCACATAGGTTACTGCAAAACTAACTTACCAATTGAATACTTCGATACGTATAGTCGCAGTAATCATTCTCGGAATATAAAATAATAGATTAAAAAATAAAATTTAATTTAATTTTTTTTAAAAAGATTTAATATTATTATAAATTTGAGCTTCTACAGATCTAAAATTCACTTCAAAACTAATAGATACAGATAAAGTTTTTTCATCAATGGAAAAAAAAATAATATCCAAGGTTGAATAATTGTAACCTCCAATCCAAAACGAATGATTGTACTTATGAAGGGAAAAGGAGTGACAAGAATAAGAATCAAATTTTGAAGACAGATTTAGATGTTAGTTCCATTAAACTCCACATGGAAAAAAACACACTGCAGTAACAATATCAAACAAAAAGGTACAGCTAGCCCCTAGGATTAGGGACCCTTGCACTTTGGCAGATGAGGATTGCAGTGCAGCTGATCGGGCCATTTAAAGGTCAATTTTAAACCTGTGAACAAACCAGTTATAAAAATGTTAGGTATCTGACTTATAATGAGTGCAGATTTCTGTATATAAACTAAGTACAGATTTCAAACTAAAACAAATTATGTACTTACCTTTAGCAAATAAAGATTTCTGTATATAAACTAAGTGCAGATTTCAAACTAAAACAAATTATGTACTTACCTTTAGCAAATAAAGATGTACCTGATGCATGGATGCTATTCTTTTAATATACTCAAAATTTTTTGTTTAAAGATTATGGATCAAAACCCCAAGGGTTTGATCTCAACCATGATCTTAAGTGGACTGTTTGCCAAGGAGGACTCAAGGATAATCAGCAAGAGTAGTGCTGAT
>JZKD02S2442356.1:11526-27507 GCA_000966675.3 Picea glauca
AGTGGCAGGCAAGACACTTGCTAAGGCCAAGGAAAATATTTGGATGGATATCTCCAAATCCATAAATGAAATATGGCCTATGGTGCAAATCATGTTCAATAAAAAAGAACTGGTACAAAGGAGCATGTAGGATATTGAGAAAATAAAAAGAGAGATGGGAGAAATGCCCACAGAAGCCACTAATATCATTAGATTCCTAAATTCAAAAACTAGGGAAGAGTTAGAAGATTTGAATATTGAAGACAGGACAGAAACCATCCTCTAAGTCAAGAGGGTTCTAACCAAGAGAGGACTAATTCTGCAAGTGGAAGAGAAAGTCCAAACTATGGACACGAGAGTTCAAAGATTTTTCGATAAGATTAAAGCTCTGTAGAAGAAAGGTCTCCTAGGCTGAATGGTCCTAAATTACAAGTTAATGACGCTTCCTTATTATAAACAGAAGCTGGCCATGATGGCCAAATATAGTTCAAAATGTTTGGGAATACAGGGAAACATAACGGGCAAGGCGTTCTTAGAAACTTTGCAGCCAAACATCAGCATACAGCATGAGATACGGTATATTTTCATCGTCAAGCCAACTTTTTCCAAGTACATAGAGATGGATGAAATATACCGAATATTACTAAAATTCATTATTCCCAGTCATCTACGATGGGAAGAGCTATTCAATTTGATCGAGTAGGAGATGAGGTGTCCAAGTCTAGTCAACAATCAGATTAGACAAAGTCATGCAGATGACTCACCAACGACCTTCCCCAAAATCAGCTTGAAGAAATCGACGCATCATTGACAGTCCCTAAAGTTTTGTATCTTGTTGAGTTAGTTAGTTAGTTAAATTTAGAATCCGCCACGTCCTGATCATTGATGACAGGGTCGTTTGTAATTTTTTGATTATAAATACTTTGAAATTTGAAGTATTAAGGGTTGATATTTACGCTCAAGCAAGATCTAATCGTTGTAATTTTTACCAATATTTATTCTAGTAATATAAAGAGAAGTTTCATAGGATTCCTGCGTGTTAATTGTTGGTGAAGTTTCCTCTATCTACGTAAAAAAAATTCCTTCTCAGTTATCATATTGTCTTTCTAAATCTAATCTTTAAAATAAGTTAAAGTTGCATAATTTCCCATTGTGTACTCTGTTCTTAATCTTTTATAGATTTAAATGTCTTTCTTCTGATGTTATAACAAAGAAATTCTTAAATGCTTTTTTGTTTTAACTGATATCTCACCTTTTTCAGTAATACACCATTTTATCCCTAAAGAATCCAGCATTAGCACCATCTCACCCTGTAAAACAAATCTTATAAAAGATGTCTTTAACCTCTATCTTTTTAAAAACATACCCCATAGCCCAATGGAAGCGTAAGTTATATTCAACCATTTCATTTAAAAACAATCTGAACAACTTGGTTATATTCTTTCTAACTAGCCTAAAATCTTGAAAATCCAAACAAATCTAAAACTCATAGAGAGATCCCTCTCTGAA
Source organism: Picea glauca (assembly GCA_000966675.3). Lineage (NCBI taxonomy): Eukaryota > Viridiplantae > Streptophyta > Pinopsida > Pinales > Pinaceae > Picea > Picea glauca. The sequence continues at coordinate 13,015 of JZKD02S2442356.1, forward strand.
ACTGGCAGGGCTAGCTCCTAGTTTTGAAGCAGTTGGTTAAGGTTATCTCTGATAGATTTATTCTTACCTCAGGACAACCTCTAGGAATTTACAGAGTGATAACATAAATGGAAACCATACTGGGGACAAACTGAAAAAACTCTCCACCCCTTGTTTTCTTTCCCCTAGAACAAAGACGGCTTTATTTCTAGAAGAAACACAAACCCTAAATTTTATCTAGAAATAATGTTCAGAGGTTATTAAATTTTGTATATAAATAGTTAAAATATCCAAAAGGAAGAATAAAATCAATAGTTCTGGCTCCTAAAAAAATTTCTACCAGATCTCATACTGATCTAGAACCTGCAATAGTAATAGATAACCCCAAAAGATTACTCAGGAAGAAAAATATTGCAGAAATTTTGAGGAGTAACAACCCACTTCCAAGGTCTTTTTCCATCCCAAAAAAGTTAGTTGTTCTTCCATACCTTGAGCCTGAACTACCCTTTCGAACAAGGATTTTTAGGACAAAATCTGACAGTTTTGTCAGTAAAATGGTCTTAGACCAAACCGTTTTTCATCCCAAGACCCCCGAGATACTTTCTCCTAGAGCTGAAGTTGATCAACGTTTTCACCCCGAGACTGATAAGCACAAAGACCTAGTCACAAATATTGGTCAAGCCTTAGACAAACTCTATCTTCAACAGTCCGTCAAACTTCCTGCTTTAACTATTGCTGCAGTTTCTGCTAAAACTAAAGAAGGTCACTCCATTCCTCCAAGCCCTTCATCCTCTATATCTTTAGGCATTTCCTCTCTTGTCACACAGGTTGTTGTTCAACCTCCTCCACCAATCATGGCGACAAGATATGCTCCATTGGTATTGGTTGCTCCACTACATGACATGCCCCAAGGTTATCAAACTAGACTCCCACAGTGTGATAGTACTGGTCCCTTGAATGCACAACAACATTTTGACAAAATGAACGATTACTTTGACCTGCAAGAAGTAGATGAAGATGATGTGCAGATGAGATTATTTTCACAAAGCCTAACTGGAGGAGTGAAAAAATGGTTCAAAACTTTACGTGTTGCTACCATTACTGATATTGCTGGCTCTCATTAGACTTTCCTTGATAGCTGGGAGGTAAATAAAAATCCTCTCCAGATCTTGTCAGAGTATGGGAACATCAGAAGGAACCAAGGAGAGACAGTGCAGGATTACTGCACTCGTTTCAACAATCTATACAATGCTATCCTGATTGAAATCAAACCACCACAAGGTTTGGTGTTAATAAATTTCCCTGATGGTTTTGATGCCGACATGTCATATCAATTAAGGGAAAGAAATGCAAAAACTCTGGAAGACATGCAAAGAAGTGTTGTCAGTGTAGAAGCAAATCTTTTGGCCAAAAGGGCCAGGCAAAGAACAGAAAAGAGGGTCACCATCAAAGAAGAACCTTCTACCTCCTCATCAGATGCCAAATTAGATTCTCTTTCCAGAGCTATGGAGAAAATGATGGAGATACTCACCATAACTGACAGGAACCCACCTAGGGAGAACCAAGTTTCCCCTCAAATCAGAAACCCAAACTTTAGAAGAAATCCACCTCAGATTAGACAGAGAGATCCTAGAGATCAACGGGAACAAAGGGGACTTGATCAACATGTTAGACCACCTCTTCAGGAAATCTATGTTGATGAAGGGGAGGAAGTAATTAATGATTTTGATGATACTTATATAAATCTAATGGGTGATCATGATCATGATTATGAATCTATTTTTCTCACCCAAGAAGAACATGAAATCTTTATCCTTTCACAAACAGAGGTAAATGAGGAAGCTGAGAAAACAGAAAAACAAGCCTTTGAGAATGTTATAATGGAGGTTCATAGGAAGTATAACTTGAGGAGTAAGAAGACTAACGTGAATTCTCTGAAGAAGGATGTTGAAACCAAGAAAATCTCAGAAAACCTTCCCAAGAAATCCCTTGGGCGGAATGACGTTGAACCTCTTATGAAAAAAACTCCAGAAATTCTTAAGAGAACAAGCCAGACAAAAGTTTCATCAACCATTCAAATAGGTGCACCTGTCCACAGAGTTTCTATTGATAAATCAGAAGTATAGAGTCTAAACAAAACCATCGCTCCTTTCAGCCTTGAAGGGGAACTAGAAAAATTGAAGATTCCCATTCCCCTCTCCGAGCTGATGAACAAGAACGCTTACAGGTCTCAGGTGATGAAAGCTTTAAGCATTGAACCTGATATAGGTACCAAATCCATGAATTTTGGATATGTACACCACTCTGACACAATACAACTTTTCGATGATTGACCTGAGCTCCTGTTTTGTCTTGAAGTTGATGGTCAATCTGATAATGGCGTTGTGGCCCCTTTTTACATCAGCCTAAATATCCACGATATGATATTACACAATGCTATGATGGATTCAGGTGCCTCTCACAACCTAATGCCCAAATCCGTGATGGAAAAGTCGAGACTCAAGGTCACCAGACCCTACAAAGATTTGCATTCTTTCGACTCCAGCAAGGTCAAATGTATAGGCCTGATTAAAGACTTATGCATCACCTTGGCTCAAATCCTAGTGAAAATCCTGGTGATGGACATTGGTGTGGCAGATATTCCCCCAAAGTATGGTATGTTTCTATCAAGATCTTAGGGAGCCAAATTGAGAGGAACCCTGCAACTAGATATGTCCTACGCCACCATTCTGGTTTTCGGTCAACATAGAAGACTTTACAGGGAAACATTAATGAAGTATATGGTCAGTAGTCAGGAAACGCCACACAATTACCCACTATATTCCGCACACTCTAATTTGGATTATTTTATTCTATATAATGACGGTGATCTTGAATAACAAATCGCACAACTGGAGGATGATGCACCTGATCCAAAGGATGATAAAGTAGTTGTCGAAGTAAGAAACCCCATGAATGAAGAAAATGAGGAATTTCTAGCAGACTTCTGGAGCATGGATTTCGATGGTGCAGTGAGTAAAGAAGGGGCTAGAGCTGGAGTGTGGATGCATAACCATAGATCAAATTACTCTGAGAATCATTCCTATAAACTGAACTTCCAATGTACTAACAACATAGCTGAGTACGAGGCTTTAATGCTTGGCCTGGAATTATTGAAGAAAGTTGGTGCTAAACAGATAATGGTAAGGGGTTATTTTGAATTGATTATCAAGCAAATCAAAGGTGAGTATGCAACAAAACATCCCAGACTTAGATCCTATAGGAATGTTGTTTTATATGCTCTTCAATGCTTTACTGAGATTGACTTGCAGGTGATGCCTAGGGGACAAAATATACTCGCAGACGGGCTGGCTACGTCAGCAGCTACCTGTAAAATCCCTTTTTCTCCCACTCNATTCCTGAATTCAAAAACTAGGGAAGAGTTAGAAGATTTGAATATTGAAGACAGGACATAAACCATCCTCTAAGTCAAGAGGGTTCTAACCAAGAGAGGACTAATTCTGCAAGTGGAAGAGAAAGTCCAAACTATGGACACAAGAGTTCAAAGATTTTTCGAAAAGATTAAAGCTCTGTAGAAGAAAGGTCTCCTAGGCTTAATGGTCCTAAATTACAAGTTAATGACACTTCCTGATTATAAACAAAAGCTGGCCATGATGGCCAAATATAGTTCAAAATGTTTGGGAATACAGGGAAACATAACGGGCAAGGCATTCTTAGAAACTTTGCAGCCAAACATCAGCATACAGCATGAGATACGGTATATTTTCATCGTCAAGCCAACTTTTTCCAAGTACATAGAGATGGATGAAATATACCGAAGATTACTCAAAGTCATTATTCCCAGTCATCTACGATGGGAAGAGCTATGCAATCTGATCGAGTAGGAGATGAGGTGTCCAAGTCTAGTCAAGAATCAGATTAGACAAAGTCATGCAGATGACTCACCAACGACCTTCCCCAAAATCAGCTTGAAGAAATCGACGCATCATTGACAGTCCCTAAAGTTTTGTATCTTTTTGAGTTAGTTAGTTAGTTAAATTTAGAATCCGCCACGTCCTGATCATTGATGACAGGGTCGTTTGTAATTTTTTGATTATAAATACTTTGAAATTTGAAGTATTAAGGGTTGATATTTACGCTCAAGCAAGATCTAATCGTTGTAATTTTTACCAATATTTATTCTAGTAATATAAAGAGAAGTTTCATAGGATTCCTGCGTGTTAATTGTTGGTGAAGTTTCCTCTATCTACGTAAAAAAAATTCCTTCTCAGTTATCATATTGTCTTTCTAAATCTAATCTTTAAAATAAGTTAAAGTTGCATAATTTCCCATTGTGTACTATGTTCTTAATCTTTTATAGATTTAAATGTCTTTCTTCTGATGTTATAACAAAGAAATTCTTAAATGTTTTTTTGTTTTAACTGATATCTCACCTTTTTCAGCAATACACCATTTTATCCCTAAAGAATCCAGCATTAGCACCATCTCACCCTGTAAAACAAATCTTATAAAAGATGTCTTTAACCTCTATCTTTTTAAAAATNTGTTGGTGAAGTTTCCTCTATCTACGTAAAAAAAATTCCTTCTCAGTTATCATATTGTCTTTCTAAATCTAATCTTTAAAATAAGTTAAAGTTGCATAATTTCCCATTGTGTACTCTGTTCTTAATCTTTTATAGATTTAAATGTCTTTCTTCTGATGTTATAACAAAGAAATTCTTAAATGCTTTTTTGTTTTAACTGATATCTCACCTTTTTCAGTAATACACCATTTTATCCCTAAAGAATCCAGCATTAGCACCATCTCACCCTGTAAAACAAATCTTATAAAAGATGTCTTTAACCTCTATCTTTTTAAAAACATACCCCATAGCCCAATGGAAGCGTAAGTTATATTCAACCATTTCATTTAAAAACAATCTGAACAACTTGGTTATATTCTTTCTAACTAGCCTAAAATCTTGAAAATCCAAACAAATCTAAAACTCATAGAGAGATCCCTCTCTGAAACTGGCAGGGCTAGCTCCTAGTTTTGAAGCAGTTGGTTAAGGTTATCTCTGATAGATTTATTCTTACCTCAGGACAACCTCTAGGAATTTACAGAGTGATAACATAAATGGAAACCATACTGGGGACAAACTGAAAAAACTCTCCACCCCTTGTTTTCTTTCCCCTAGAACAAAGACGGCTTTATTTCTAGAAGAAACACAAACCCTAAATTTTATCTAGAAATAATGTTCAGAGGTTATTAAATTTTGTATATAAATAGTTAAAATATCCAAAAGGAAGAATAAAATCAATAGTTCTGGCTCCTAAAAAAATTTCTACCAGATCTCATACTGATCTAGAACCTGCAATAGTAATAGATAACCCCAAAAGATTACTCAGGAAGAAAAATATTGCAGAAATTTTGAGGAGTAACAACCCACTTCCAAGGTCTTTTTCCATCCCAAAAAAGTTAGTTGTTCTTCCATACCTTGAGCCTGAACTACCCTTTCGAACAAGGATTTTTAGGACAAAATCTGACAGTTTTGTCAGTAAAATGGTCTTAGACCAAACCGTTTTTCATCCCAAGACCCCCGAGATACTTTCTCCTAGAGCTGAAGTTGATCAACGTTTTCACCCCGAGACTGATAAGCACAAAGACCTAGTCACAAATATTGGTCAAGCCTTAGACAAACTCTATCTTCAACAGTCCGTCAAACTTCCTGCTTTAACTATTGCTGCAGTTTCTGCTAAAACTAAAGAAGGTCACTCCATTCCTCCAAGCCCTTCATCCTCTATATCTTTAGGCATTTCCTCTCTTGTCACACAGGTTGTTGTTCAACCTCCTCCACCAATCATGGCGACAAGATATGCTCCATTGGTATTGGTTGCTCCACTACATGACATGCCCCAAGGTTATCAAACTAGACTCCCACAGTGTGATAGTACTGGTCCCTTGAATGCACAACAACATTTTGACAAAATGAACGATTACTTTGACCTGCAAGAAGTAGATGAAGATGATGTGCAGATGAGATTATTTTCACAAAGCCTAACTGGAGGAGTGAAAAAATGGTTCAAAACTTTACGTGTTGCTACCATTACTGATATTGCTGGCTCTCATTAGACTTTCCTTGATAGCTGGGAGGTAAATAAAAATCCTCTCCAGATCTTGTCAGAGTATGGGAACATCAGAAGGAACCAAGGAGAGACAGTGCAGGATTACTGCACTCGTTTCAACAATCTATACAATGCTATCCTGATTGAAATCAAACCACCACAAGGTTTGGTGTTAATAAATTTCCCTGATGGTTTTGATGCCGACATGTCATATCAATTAAGGGAAAGAAATGCAAAAACTCTGGAAGACATGCAAAGAAGTGTTGTCAGTGTAGAAGCAAATCTTTTGGCCAAAAGGGCCAGGCAAAGAACAGAAAAGAGGGTCACCATCAAAGAAGAACCTTCTACCTCCTCATCAGATGCCAAATTAGATTCTCTTTCCAGAGCTATGGAGAAAATGATGGAGATACTCACCATAACTGACAGGAACCCACCTAGGGAGAACCAAGTTTCCCCTCAAATCAGAAACCCAAACTTTAGAAGAAATCCACCTCAGATTAGACAGAGAGATCCTAGAGATCAACGGGAACAAAGGGGACTTGATCAACATGTTAGACCACCTCTTCAGGAAATCTATGTTGATGAAGGGGAGGAAGTAATTAATGATTTTGATGATACTTATATAAATCTAATGGGTGATCATGATCATGATTATGAATCTATTTTTCTCACCCAAGAAGAACATGAAATCTTTATCCTTTCACAAACAGAGGTAAATGAGGAAGCTGAGAAAACAGAAAAACAAGCCTTTGAGAATGTTATAATGGAGGTTCATAGGAAGTATAACTTGAGGAGTAAGAAGACTAACGTGAATTCTCTGAAGAAGGATGTTGAAACCAAGAAAATCTCAGAAAACCTTCCCAAGAAATCCCTTGGGCGGAATGACGTTGAACCTCTTATGAAAAAAACTCCAGAAATTCTTAAGAGAACAAGCCAGACAAAAGTTTCATCAACCATTCAAATAGGTGCACCTGTCCACAGAGTTTCTATTGATAAATCAGAAGTATAGAGTCTAAACAAAACCATCGCTCCTTTCAGCCTTGAAGGGGAACTAGAAAAATTGAAGATTCCCATTCCCCTCTCCGAGCTGATGAACAAGAACGCTTACAGGTCTCAGGTGATGAAAGCTTTAAGCATTGAACCTGATATAGGTACCAAATCCATGAATTTTGGATATGTACACCACTCTGACACAATACAACTTTTCGATGATTGACCTGAGCTCCTGTTTTGTCTTGAAGTTGATGGTCAATCTGATAATGGCGTTGTGGCCCCTTTTTACATCAGCCTAAATATCCACGATATGATATTACACAATGCTATGATGGATTCAGGTGCCTCTCACAACCTAATGCCCAAATCCGTGATGGAAAAGTCGAGACTCAAGGTCACCAGACCCTACAAAGATTTGCATTCTTTCGACTCCAGCAAGGTCAAATGTATAGGCCTGATTAAAGACTTATGCATCACCTTGGCTCAAATCCTAGTGAAAATCCTGGTGATGGACATTGGTGTGGCAGATATTCCCCCAAAGTATGGTATGTTTCTATCAAGATCTTAGGGAGCCAAATTGAGAGGAACCCTGCAACTAGATATGTCCTACGCCACCATTCTGGTTTTCGGTCAACATAGAAGACTTTACAGGGAAACATTAATGAAGTATATGGTCAGTAGTCAGGAAACGCCACACAATTACCCACTATATTCCGCACACTCTAATTTGGATTATTTTATTCTATATAATGACGGTGATCTTGAATAACAAATCGCACAACTGGAGGATGATGCACCTGATCCAAAGGATGATAAAGTAGTTGTCGAAGTAAGAAACCCCATGAATGAAGAAAATGAGGAATTTCTAGCAGACTTCTGGAGCATGGATTTCGATGGTGCAGTGAGTAAAGAAGGGGCTAGAGCTGGAGTGTGGATGCATAACCATAGATCAAATTACTCTGAGAATCATTCCTATAAACTGAACTTCCAATGTACTAACAACATAGCTGAGTACGAGGCTTTAATGCTTGGCCTGGAATTATTGAAGAAAGTTGGTGCTAAACAGATAATGGTAAGGGGTTATTTTGAATTGATTATCAAGCAAATCAAAGGTGAGTATGCAACAAAACATCCCAGACTTAGATCCTATAGGAATGTTGTTTTATATGCTCTTCAATGCTTTACTGAGATTGACTTGCAGGTGATGCCTAGGGGACAAAATATACTCGCAGACGGGCTGGCTACGTCAGCAGCTACCTGTAAAATCCCTTTTTCTCCCACTCGCAAGTACACAATGAAGGTGAAGTGCAGACCCACCATTCCCGACAACATCAGATATTGGCATGTATTTGGAAATCACGATCAAATTGAAGATTTTCTGCAATGTAAAAATGATTTCGAATGTACAAACATAGATTTAGAAAATGGTGATGAACTTGTAAATAAATATGTTTTTGAGAATGGCAGTGTAAATACAATAGATGCCAAAGAATTCAATGAAAATGATGTAGATTCTGATATCCTGCAGTCAAAAAATAATGTGTTACCTAGAGGTTTAGTTCCATTGGAATACTTGTTTGATTTTAACGATGTGGACAAAAAACCGAAAATTGAATCTAGCGGTAAAGAGTTTGAATTAAAAATGTCTAAATCCCTACCACCAGAGAAAAAAAACAAATACATTGAACTTTTTAAGGAACATATAGATGTTTTTTCCTGGGGCTATGAGGACTTAAAATTCTATGAAACAAGTATCATACAACACTTGATTCCCATAAAAGAAGAACACAAACCTTTCAGACAGAAAATTAGGAGAATTAATCCCAAGTTGCTTCCCTTGATAGAAAAAGAAATCAAAAAGATGTATGATGCCAATATTATAGTCCCCTTGAGATTTTCCAAATGGGTTTCTAATCTAGTTCCGACTAGGAAGAAAACTGGTGAGATCAGAGTCTCTATAGATTTCAAAAATCTGAACAAAGTCTCCCTCAAAGACAATTACCCTTTACCTCAAATGGACCATATTTTACAAAAGGTGGTCGGATCCAGTAGGAACTACTTACTGGATGGTTTCTCTGGTTACAACAAAGTTCTGGTCCATCCAGAAGATCAAGAGAAGACAACTTTTACCACACCCTGGGGAACCTTCATGTATGTGAAGATGCCTTTTGGTCTGATGAACGTTGGGGATAATTTCCAAAGAGAAATGGATATTGMCTTTGTGGATGAGACTGGGAGATTTATAGTCATTTATCTGGATGATGTAACAGTTTACTCCAAATCCAACAAAGAACATTTTCTCCACCTCAACGTGTGTTTGAGAAGTGCAAAAAATTTGGGATTTCATTCAATCCTAAGAAAAGCCTTTTCGGGTTAGAGGAAGGCAAACTACTGGGACACATAATCTCAAAAGACGGAATTAAAATAGATCCTAGNGCTCTTCAATGCTTTACTGAGATTGACTTGCAGGTGATGCCTAGGGGACAAAATATACTCGCAGACGGGCTGGCTACGTCAGCAGCTACCTGTAAAATCCCTTTTTCTCCCACTCACAAGTACACAGTGGAGGTGAAGTGCAGACCCACCATTCCCGACAACATCAGATATTGGCAGGTATTTGGAAATGACGATCAAATTGAAGATTTTATGCAATGTAAAAATGATTTCGAATGTACAAACATAGATTTAGAAAATGGTGATGAACTTGTAAATAAATTTGTTTTTGAGAATGGCAGTGTAAATACAATAGATGCCAAAGAATTCAATGAAAATGATGTAGATTCTGATATCCTGCAGTTAAAAAATAATGTGTTACCTAGAGGTTTAGTTCCATTGGAAGACTTGTTTGATTTTAACGATGTGGCCAAAAAACCGAAAATTGAATCTAGCGGTAAAGAGTTTGAATTAAAACTGTCTAAATCCCTACCACCAGAGAAAAAAAACAAATACATTGAACTTTTAAAGGAATATATAGATGTTTTTTCCTGGGGCTATGAGGACTTAAAATCCTATGAAACAAGTATCATACAACACTTGATTCCCATAAAAGAAGAACACAAACCTTTCAGACAGAAAATTAGGAGAATTAATCCCAAGTTGCTTCCCTTGATAGAGAAAGAAATCAAAAAGATGTATGATGCCAATATTATAGTGCCCTTGAGATTTTCCAAATGGGTTTCTAATCTAGTTCTGACTAGGAAGAAAACTGGCGAGATCAGAGTCTCTATAGATTTCAAAAATCTGAACAAAGTCTCCCTCAAAGACAATTACCCTTTACCTCAAATGGACCATATTTTACAAAAGGTGGTCGGATCCAGTAGGAACTACTTACTGGATGGTTTCTCTGGTTACAACAAAGTTCTGGTCCATCCAGAAGATCAAGAGAAGACAACTTTTACCACACCCTGGGGAACCTTCATGTATGTGAAGATGCCTTTTGGTCTGATGAACGTTGGGGATAATTTCCAAAGAGAAATGGATATTGACTTTGTGGATGAGACTGGGAGATTTATAGTCATTTATCTGGATGATGTAACAGTTTACTCCAAATCCAACAAAGAACATTTTCTCCACCTCAACGTGTGTTTGAGAAGTGCAAAANGAGATCAGAGTCTCTATAGATTTCAAAAATCTGAACAAAGTCTCCCTCAAAGACAATTACCCTTTACCTCAAATGGACCATATTTTACAAAAGGTGGTCGGATCCAGTAGGAACTACTTACTGGATGGTTTCTCTGGTTACAACAAAGTTCTGGTCCATCCAGAAGATCAAGAGAAGACAACTTTTACCACACCCTGGGGAACCTTCATGTATGTGAAGATGCCTTTTGGTCTGATGAACGTTGGGGATAATTTCCAAAGAGAAATGGATATTGMCTTTGTGGATGAGACTGGGAGATTTATAGTCATTTATCTGGATGATGTAACAGTTTACTCCAAATCCAACAAAGAACATTTTCTCCACCTCAACGTGTGTTTGAGAAGTGCAAAAAATTTGGGATTTCATTCAATCCTAAGAAAAGCCTTTTCGGGTTAGAGGAAGGCAAACTACTGGGACACATAATCTCAAAAGACGGAATTAAAATAGATCCTAGCAGGATAGAAGTTATCCAAAAGGTGGAACACCATAAGAACATCAAAGAAATACAACCTTTCATTTGCAAAATAATTTTCCTTAGAAGATTCATACCAAACTTGGCCGAACTTCTCAGGAATATCACCAATATGTTGAAAAACGATACAAAAATCAAATGGAATGTTGAGTCCAAATAGTCATTTGAGCCAGTGAAACATTCTCTCACCCAAGCCAGAAGATCAAGAGAAGACAACTTTTACCACACCCTGGGGAACCTTCATGTATGTGAAGATGCCTGTTGGTCTGATGAACGTTGGGGATAATTTCCAAAGAGAAATGGATATTGCCTTTGTGGATGAGACTGGGAGATTTATAGTCATTTATATGGATGATGTAACGGTTTACTCCAACTCCAACAAAGAACATTTGCTCCACCTCAACGTGTGTTTGAGAAGTGCAAAAAATTTGGGATTTCATTCAATCCTAAGAAAAGCCTTTTCGGGTTAGAGGAAGGAAAACTACTGGGACACATAATCTCAAAAGACGGAATTAAAATAGATCCTAGCAGGATAGAAGTTATCCAAAAGGTGGAACACCGTAAGAACATCAAAGAAATACAACCTTTCATTTGCAAAATAAGTTTCCTTAGAAGATTCATACCAAACTTGGCCGAACTTCTCAGGAATATCACCAATATGTTGAAAAAGGATACAAAAATCAAATGGAATGTCGAGTCCAAATAGTCATTTGAGCCAGTGAAACATTCTCTCACCCAAGCCATAGTTCTGATTAGCCCAGACTATACAAAAGACTTTTATCTTTTCTCCTTCGCATCTGAGCACATTATAACAATGGTATTGTTGCGGAAAAACAGTGAAGGGTACGAGAAACCCATAGATTTTTTTAGCAAAGCTTTAAGAGATGCAACATTGAATTATAACATTATGGAGAAACAAGCCTTCGCTCTGGTAAAGGCTATAAAATATTTTAGGGTCTATATTCTCCACTCTCACACAATTGCATATGTCCCAAACACAGTGGTTAAGGATATCTTGACCCAGGATAATCTAGATGAGAGAAGAGGAAAATTGATTGCGGTTATTCTGGAATACGACATTGAAATTAAACCTACTAAATTTATCAAAGGAAAGGGTTTGGCCAAACTAATGGATGAGTCTAATTTCCATGCTTTAGACTAAGACCAAAGCTAGATTTGTTAAATTGAAAGCATTAAAATTTTGTATTTTTGAAGGAAATCTCTATTGGAAATACCCTAGTGGTATCTTGCTTAATTTCTTGTTAAAAGATGAAGCTGACAAGGTTCTTCAATATTTTCATGCAGGAGACTGTGTTGGGCACCTGATCTGGAAGACCACAGATAACAAGATTCTGAGCGCTGGCTTTTACTGGCCTACTGTGTTTGCTGATGCTCACCAGAAGGTTACTTCTTTCCACAAGTGTTAGATTTTTGAAGGCAAAAGGAAGCTTCTGCCACTCCCAATGAAACCCATCTCTGTTGAATCTCCTTTCCATCAATGGGGGCCAGACCTCATTGGTGAAATACATCCTCCCTCTTCGGGCCAACATAAATGGATCATTATGGCCACTGACTACTTCACCAAGTGGATCGATATTGTACCATGCAGGAAATCTACTGACTCTGTCATTATCAAGTTTTTAGAAACTAATATTTTGTCTCATTTTGGATGCCCCAGAAAAATTGTAGTTGAAAATGCAGCGACTTTCAGATCCAAAAGGTTCATAGATTTTGGTAATCAATATCATATTACTTTGGGACACTTGACAACTTATTATCCACATGGAAATGGGCTAGCCGAGTCTTCTAATAAAAGTCTGGTGAACATTCTTAGAAATACACTACAAGAAAACAAGAAATCATGGCATAATAAGTTGGTTTTCTCACTCTGGGTTGACAGAATAAGCACCAAAAGATCGATTTGTATGTCTCCATACCAGTTGGTGTATGGCATCGAGGCAGTTTTCCCCCTTTCGTTAGGAGTTCCGGTCATGAAATTATTGCAGGAAACACAAGAAGAACCAAATGATGTCCAACAAAGAATAAATCAAATGATCCACCTAATGCAATCCAGAGAAGAAGTTTACAACAAAACTCAAGTGATCCAGAAAAATATTAAAAAGATTTATGACAAGAGAACCAAAGAAGATGACTTTGAATTGGGTGATCTAGTTTTGAGATGGGACTCTAGAAATGAAGATAAAGGTAAACATGGGAAGTTTGATAACTTGTGGAAGGGTCCTTACACCATTTAGGCCTTCAGAGGAAATAATGCTTTTCTACTTGCTAATAGTGATGGATCAGACCTGCTAGGGGGACCTATAAATGGCAGGATGTTGAATCATTACTTGTCACCTCAGTAGGGAGATCACCATGCCATTCCATTGCATATATCATTTATTTTACAAGTCTTTTAGGTGTAGGTGTTTTTGTTTAGGTGTTTGAAGTCCGCTGAGAAGGCCCTAAGACACTGAAAATGTCATCAAAATTTTCGAAATAAAGCAAGTCAGATAATAGAAGAAACTCTAGAAGAAATTCTTCAAGACCACAAGAAACATGATTCTTGGCATCTTGCAAGGAGATACCATCCCCAGGTGGAGCCACTGTTATAACCCTATAATTTATAGGATCAACTGTTGATTGTATTTTTGTCCCTTTAGTGTTTTTGACTTGCAGAGATTACTACATTCTAAAAAAAAAAAGAGAGAAAAGGAAAGAAAAGAAAAAGAAAAAGAAAGAAAAGAAAAGAAAATGAAAATGAAAAAAGAATAAAAGAGGGCATAGAAGAAATTCAATAAAGCCCCATGCAATAACAATTACTTGATCCATACAATCTAAACATGGCCAATTCCTTTTAAATTGATGTTGATAGGATTAATGAATAAACTTGGCTAAACTATTTAATCTTAGCCAAGTAGATAGGCTAGCTAGTGAATAAATTTGACCAAACTTCATAATCTTGGTCAAATAACCCTAATGTAGAGTAATTTCTTAGTCCAATAGTTTAATTTGGGATAAATGTCATAGGGAAGTAGGTTAGAACTTAGGTTAGAGCATAGGTTAGTTGTCTTGATTTCAATAAAACATGCATGATGATCGATGTTGATTCATATCTTTGATGTTTGAAAGTATGTTGCCTAACCCCCATGGTGACAAAAGCAGGGAAAGCTGAGAAAACCCACAAAAGGCCCAAGCCTGAGTCTCCATTGCAGATATGATTTTGCGCTGGAAGATTAAAGAGAGCACACAGATGAATGACTGAGAGACTGACGCTTAGATCTACGGTCAACAAGATTTTTTGGAC